>JAUNZO010002537.1:0-12513 GCA_031894775.1 Chloris gayana
CTAGGGATAAAACCCAAGCGGTCACGTTTATAGGGACCAAAGCTACGAACCAATCGCATATCTCACGCTTAGAGAGATATTTTATTGGGATGAACCCACTAGTATATATTTAATATAAGAAACGTGAAAAAATATCTCCTAGGTACGTTAAATGTTGTTCAAAATGAACTAAATTATTGATATGGAGGGAGTAATGTTCGATCCTTATCATATAAGAATTTTTATAATACTAGGTGTCTGCCAAAACATTATTACTAAAAATTATATCAAAGAATATGCAGTGAGTAATGAGAAGAGAATGCTAAACAACATAACTACCTTTGTAATTTGTGATCTTGTGCAAACACATTGTGTGAAGGTGTACCCTGCCATCAATTATCCTCAGCCTTATCGTTGTAAGCCATCATGGTAAAAAGAAAAAATACACAAAAATAGAACCCGACATCCATAGAGAACTACAACCAATACAAAACTAGTGCAATAATTGCAAAAACAACTACTTTGTTGCAAACAACTACTCACCCAATATATTTGGTTGCAAAAACCACTCAATCGGCACATGTTTCATTGATTCTACCTGTTTTGACATATTTTAAGTAATTGATGGTGTCCATATTAATCTTATAAAATAATGAAAATATTTTATTTTTGTACTTTTAGATAATGTAGAAAAAGAAGTAGATTAGAGGTTATGTACTGTTCTCTAGAGTTTGAGATCCTAAAAACAATCATCAAAATAAATGATTATAAATGATTCAAAATCAGTTTTGATAAAACAATCATTCCAAAAAATTGAATAGTTTTAAGCTTAGTTAACTTATATATTTGTTTTGAATTTATATCAACAAAACACATGCGATTAAGTATGTAAAATTGGCTAGTTTTGCAATAAAATTTAGTGGGTAGGTGTGGATTTGCAAAAACAGAAATTATGCATGGTTGGAAATCTAAGACTCACGGTGGCTTGGCCCTGACCGCGCTGTCTTTGACTATTCATTACTATATGATCTGAGATTGGTGTTAATTTGGTACTGAAATATCATTTCGACTGTGTCATATAAATGAGTAACCTGGAGATCGATACACCTCAAAAAAATTGTCCACATAAGTCTCTCTCTCTCTCTCTCTCTCTCTCTCTCTCTCTCTCTCTCTCACACACACACACACACATAGTACTTGTCATAATTACAACCACCATAAAATTTCATATTTGTACCTACTACCTCCATCTAGAAGAAATGACGCTTAATTCTAAAAAAGGAAAATTGACACTTTTAACTTTATTTTTTTACCGACACACTTAACTTTAGACATCATGTTTGACTGCATGGTTTATTCACTTTTTCTTACAAATGCTAAAATAAATATTACATGATTAAAATATAAATTATATTAATAAGAACATTTAATAAAAACGACCAAACGTAATGTAAAAAAAACGACATTTTTTATAATTAAGATCGAGGGAGTATCAATCAATTTTGAAAGAGAGTGTAGTCAAATAAGGCCATGGTGGGCTTGGGATCCAGGTTCTGGATGGCCGAAATCCTCAGTAACGGCCCAGATGGCCCAGATGTTTCTTGATAGAGTTACCAGACCGGAGAATGTTTTGATGCTTTTTTTAAGGCGTTGATATCCACGGTTCTTATACATCTTGAAAAAGCGTAAAAGAGCCCCTGATGGAATTATGAGCCACTAGGAATTGACTATTTCACCCCCAACTGGTTCTTAGCTGACTATACATTATAGCAGCTTCTCTTCAAGAACTAGTACAAAAAGTTACCGGCATCGAACAAACATCTGAGGAATTAGTTTGAAAGAAAGTAGCACTTCTGTGTACAAACCACAAGGTACACAACTAAAGAAAATAAAGAGGCTTTCGAATTCCGATAATTAGGCTGCTCCACGAGTCAAATTCCAACAACCATACTAAGAGGGATCAGATACTTTGCTTAACTCGCGCATCATCTCCCCAAAATGCTCGCCAGCAGAATGATAGAGAGTTGGGCTCCGCCATGATCACATCACAGCCTCGGTTTCTACGATTTCCTCGTTCCAATCAGCTAGGTTATCCGGCGGTACACATCAAAGTGGTTAGTGTCCGTCATCCATTTAGCTGTTTTTCCGAATAGTTTAGGGCCAACAGGTTGCGGCACTGGACCATCAGCCGGTGGCTGGAGCGAGATAACTAATCCGCAATCCCGCATCGAGCCGCCATAGCTGCCTCTTGTCTTTGTTTTGCAATATTCCTGGGTAACGGTATCCTCCTGGGCAGTAAAGTATCTCGGCTCGCCAGACAGACAGTTTGACAGCTTCATGTCGAACCTGGAATAGTTTTAGTTGTGACGTGGCGACTACGTGTTTCATTGACGATTTCATTCTCATTTTTCACAGGCGTCGACAGCCACACTCGCACTTTCCTTGAAGTGCTCCGATCCACCAATTATCAATCCCTCTCATGACTGTCCCCCAAGCACGGCCAGCATAGTTGCTATCGCCGTCTTGATGATCACAACTGCTTTTTCTCTCCATGATGAAAAGGATCTTGGTAGTGGCAACAAAAAGACCGGCTCCACGAAATTTCAAGCCCAGTTCCCCGTCCCTATCGTAAGGATTGTACTATCCAGTATACAGAAACCGTTACGACTCAACTCGCCGGTGACTTGCTGCCGAACACCAACGAGAACGGAACGAGAGACGGGCGGGTCCGATCCCGGCCTGGAATTCCACGGCCCCGGACTCGACGACCGACGTGGAGACGCGCGCGGTGGCCGCAGGACGCCGCGTTTCCCACGCGTACGCACGTTGTTTAGGCAGGGGCGCTTGCGCTTGGAGGCGACGACGACGCCGCCGGTCAAGCCGTTTGACCGGCCACCACGGCACGGGCACCCGGCCACGTCGACGCGAGACGACCGAATCGTCGCTCGTCACGGCAGACTAGCGACAAGCACGCCCATCAATCGCCGATGCCGACCAAACACCGCGTCGGGCCGTCGGCTAGCTCGCTCGTCCCGCCCCGTCCCCATCGCGTTTGGAATTCCACGCCGCCGCCCCTTCTGACACGGGTGGCCCGCGACCCGCTCGTGCCCCACCTGGCAGCCCGACCGCGTCAGTGCTAGTACGACGCTACCTCATCCGGTTGGTGCGCGTCGCTCACAGCAGCCGTGTTGACCGGTGAACCTCTCCCCACGCGCCGTCGGATCCGGAGCGGGTTCCATCGCCGCGGTCCGTGTCAGTGCCCGGCTGCCGGCTCCTCCCTGGCGTCCTTGTGAGTGGGAAAGGGCGTGTGCGTCAGTCGCGCAGTAGTCCAGTACTCTACTCGCCCCCTCGCTTTCTGGTAACCTTCCTGGCTGGACGCCCCTCCCGGGGCACACCACGCTCTGCTGCCTAAGCCGCCGTCCCTTAAATAAGCACGCCGCGTCTCAAGCTCAACCCCTCCACCACATTGACAAACCGAGAGCGAGAAGAAAAAGTCGTCGGCGACGTCGGCTTTGGCTGTGCTTCCCGGGGCGTGCGACGAGCGAGTGCGTGTGTGTCGATTTCTTCGCGGGGAAAGGGAAGATGAGCGGAGCCGGCGTGGACGGGGTGCCGCCGGTGGCCGATTTCCCGCCGACGGCGACGCACGGCGGCAAGTTCCAGCTGTTCAACATCTTCGGCAACCTCTTCGAGATCACCGAGAAGTACCGGGCGCCCATCATGCCCATCGGCCGCGGCGCCTACGGCATCGTCTGGTACGCCCTCTGCTCTCTTCGATTCTGCTCCTCTTGATCGCCGGTGATTCCATAGAGGTCAGGATTTTAGTTCGTAGGAGGATTGATCGGACCGATCACTCAGTTTGCTGTTTAATCGGTGGGTGGATGCATGACAGCAGCTGAGCAAGTCTAGTTAATTCGATCCTAGTGCTCTGGTTGGTGCTGCGTTCTCAATTAGGTGGTCTTACTCTGAAAATTCTGTGGGGATGCGTGCAGCTCGGTGATGAACTCCGAGACGAGGGAGATGGTGGCGATCAAGAAGATCGCGAACGCCTTCGACAACCACATGGACGCCAAGCGCACGCTCCGGGAGATCAAGCTCCTCAGGCACCTGGAGCACGAGAACGTAAGCGCATTTCAAGACACGCGCAATGTTTTGTTCCAGACATATTCTTTGCTCCAGAATCTGATTTCTCGGCTACTCCGATTCCATGTAAAAACCAACAGATCGTCGGCATCCGCGACGTCGTCCCGCCAGCGATCCCGCAAGCGTTCAACGACGTGTACATCGCCACAGAGCTCATGGACACCGACCTCCACCACATCATCCGCTCCAAACAGCCGCTCTCCGAGGAGCACTGCCAGGTGATCATCAACGATGTCATGGCGCCACCAATGTCTTGTGATCGGAAATGGCATCTTCTTAACTAGTTTTCCTCTTGCGTGTGCGCAGTACTTTTTATACCAGATCCTGCGCGGGCTCAAGTACATCCACTCGGCGAACGTGATCCACCGCGACCTCAAGCCCAGCAACCTGCTGGTGAACGCCAACTGCGACCTCAAGATCTGCGATTTCGGCCTCGCGCGGCCGTCGTCGGAGAGCGACATGATGACGGAGTACGTGGTCACGCGGTGGTACCGCGCGCCCGAGCTGCTGCTCAACTCCACCGACTACTCTGCCGCCATCGATGTCTGGTCCGTCGGCTGCATCTTCATGGAGCTCATCAACCGCCAGCCCCTCTTCCCCGGCCGCGACCACATGCATCAGATGCGGCTGATCACCGAGGTAATTATAACTGGATCCAATGCCCCGTCCACGGAACTGTTGTGCCTGATGACGACGCTTTTGGAAGACTGACTTGATCGATCGGCATGCGGCAGGTGATCGGGACCCCGACGGACGAGCAGCTCGGGTTCATCCGAAACGAGGACGCGCGGAGGTACATGAGGCACCTGCCGCAGTTTCCTCGCCGGCCGTTCGCGAGCATGTACCCCAATGTGCACCCCGTCGCGCTGGACCTCATCGAGAGGATGCTCACCTTCAACCCGCTGCAGAGGATCACAGGTGAGCCACTCGCGGCAGCTTCCAAGTTTTCTTTGCATTATCCTTTTGCAACTTGTGTCCGGCGGCTGAGCCCGCCATACTAGGCACGTGTGTTTTTTATTGCCGTGCTGCTTTGACCGGAAAAGCGACCGTCGGTGGTTAACTGGGCTGTAGCACGTGATGCAACTACTACTGTTCAGTGTATGCTGAATTTAGGCAATCTAGCACGCTTGGAGAAGGTAATAGTCAAAATGTTCCCCCTTATTCCTCTTACTCACAGGGGCAGGTCTACACTCTAGACTGACTCATCATGCAGAAATAGTAAAAACGAGGTCTCTCTTGCCATTTACAGTTAATAACTAAACATTCGCCCCTTTGGATTGTCATGGCGAAATATAGTAGTGTTCCGAGGTAAAAGTAACTTCTTACCAGCATTTGCTAGTACGTTCCTTGTGACCCTATCTTTGCGTAATTGAATTCTTGTATCTTCAATATTTGGAGCGTTGCTGCTTTTCCCGACCACGCCTATTTTATGTTTACTCGTTGCTTTCACCCAACCGCTTTTGGCATAGTGACGATCAAGACTATGTACAGGATGTATGTTAGAAAAAAGAATTTCAATACGCAGTCTGGGCCTGTTCGTTTCCAGCTATATAAATTTTAGAGGAGTCAAATCAAAGAGAATTTTATCATTTTGGAGTACTTAAATAAAGTCTAATCTCGAAACTAATTGCAGACCCCCTATGTAATTCACGAGACGAATCCAACGAGGGTAATTATGGTGTTATTAGAAGATGTTTACTGTAGCATCACTGTAGCTAAACATAGATTAATTAGGATCATTAGATTCGTCTCGTAAATTAGAGGGGGTCGCGACATAAGTTTTGTTATTAAATTAATAAAAGTACTACTAAATAGTAAGATTCTCTTTGATGTGACAAGTATATAAATTTTAGAGGGTGGAAACGAACGGGGCCTAAGAGACCGAGTCTCTTTGTTAGACTTTTTGTTCAGAGAACGCTTTTGGTTTCAGACTAGCAGGGTCAGGTTTCCCATCTCCCATGTTGGTTAGAGGCTAGCAGAGTTCTAGATCAGAGAATTATTAAAACTTCCAGGCCTCATTGGTTCGAGTCCTAACAAATTTGTTTTCTCGTGCAGTTGAAGAGGCGCTGGAACATCCCTACCTTGAACGTCTGCACGACATCGCCGATGAACCTGTATGCACCGAACCGTTTTCGTTCGAATTTGAGCAGCAGGCCCTAAGTGAAGATCAGATGAAGCAACTCATATTCAACGAGGCCATAGAAATGAACCCAAATTTCCGGTATTAAATGTAATGCTCAGTGTATCATGTATGTTTTTATACATGTTTGTAAATAGGCGCAAGATCAGAGACGGGTAGGTTGAACATTTGATTTGTTGTTTTGTTGTTGTTCGAGGCCATTAGTATGGTTGTAAGCTGGTGTTGTTGTGATCGTTTGAATACCAATAATAATAAGTTGGGAAGGGCTCTTCTGGATTAGGATTTTTGTAGGAATTTTGAAAGATATCAATCCTTACGATTCTTTCTTTCCTACAAGTGTCCTTCAGAATGAAGGATTGTGCATCTCAAATCCTATAAAGTTCCTATAATGAATTATTTCATGGGAATTTTTGAATAATTTCTAACATTAGGTCCAAACTGATGGAAAATGTCATTTGTGTATCTGTCTTAGGTCCCTTTTAGAATGCATGATTGTAGAAATGTAGTAAAAACACAGAATTATAGTTCACTATCAATTACAATAAAAAAGTTTCCAATGGAACCTTTGTATACAACACAGAGGAATTAACCTCATATTGGAAATCCACCAAATTTGCATGAAAGTAGCTATCCTGAAGGGAAAAAAGGAAATATTTTGATTCCTCTTTTTTATTTCGTATGATTCAAGATCCCTAAACATTTTTCATAAAGATGGACTGTTTAGCGGATTCTAAACCTCTTTTTTTTTGTGCTAAGTGGTAACGGAACAGAACGTCCCACGACCAGAGAGCACACTAATTATCGTGAATACAGGTTCATTGATATACACGATTATACAAACGGCACAGCCGTGCCGTTTATACTCCAATCGATATACATGGACGTACATGGTCCAAAGCCTCAATGGCCCTTTATCAAGCCCATCAACGCAACATGAAGCTCCTACCTCCTAGTCTCAGAAGCACAAGACGAAGCACAAGACCGACCGCCGTGCCACCATTGCAGCAGGAGGGAACGGCAGCAAAGGAGACAAGGAGGCAGGGAGTCAAAACATTTTTCTTTTTTTTTTGCGAGGAAGTAAAAACTATTGGCAGACAGCAATAACCTGAGCCGGAACTATGACAGATTTAGGACTGAATTTCTTTAAGCCTGTACCACGAATTCAGTAACAAGTGACGATGATGACTAATGAATATTTCCTTAAACCTCAATTCGTTTGTTGGGTTTACCGTCGTGGGGACAGGAAGAAAGTCCGGCAAAATACTCCAATCTGAAAGTAGCGATGCGGATTAGATATGGCAGGCCTTTGCAGTTAGTATAACCACGGCAGGTGATTTGGTCCCAGCAAGGGGACAACGTCCCGAGACGAGAGAGCACACTAATTAACTGCTCACCCTCAACTGAGCATCACTAATGAATAATGCCAAGACCAAACCAGTAGACACCACACAGCAACACAAACACGCAACTTATGACAACCTCAGAAACCATGAACTAAACAGAAAGACATTCAAACAAGATTCATGTCGAAGGAACTAGAAGGCACTGCATTTCATAAGATAAATCTTTTCAGTGGCATTCAGTGCCGAAGTTCAGCCAAACAGCCCATCGAAAAATCAACATAGTACTAAGGATGATAACCTCAGGGCATCGACAAATTTTATTACAGAGATGACACTCAGAAATCTGCTGATTCACTGAATAGATGAAAATCTGATAACGCGAGTCCACAGTAGCAGCAGTACCCAGTCAAGCTCCCACTTACGCATCAGCAAACCTGCAACAATAACAGTAATCGTCATATAGATGTGTTGATCAACGAAAGTACTAATTCAGCCCGATGATTGATCACTCACCCGAGTTCAGAGAGCTTGAGGTGAGCCTCCTTGTAGTCATCAAAGAAAGCCTTTTCATCCTGAAATGTGAAAACAATCAGTATTATACACGTCTAGATATCCATAGCTTTCTCAAAAAAAAAAAAGATTTCCATAGCCGCAATAACTAGATGGAAGTGTGCCATACTGCAGCGTATTTCTCCACAAGAGGGCGGAAGACCGGGTCGCTCAGCAGGGCTTTGTCACTTGGAAGCTGAAGCAGGCCCTCCTTGTCACCGCTCAGAAGCTCCCTAACAGGGGATCATGATTAATGTCCAATCCAAGAAAATGGTAAGATGCTACATAAGAGATAAGGTTGATGCATGCAGAAGAATCTGAAAGCTGTAAGCTTACTTGAAGTAAGAGTTGTCAAAGACCAAAGGGTTTTTAGTCCAGGGCCCCTCAAAACCAGAACGCTCCTTGTGGCACCGTCCCTAAAGTAAAAAAAGGAAAACAAAATAAGAAAATGTATGGGAATATACGACATCATGCACAAATCATGGGACAGCAACCAACCAAGGTGTGACCGCCAGAGAGAGCCACAATGTCCTGATCACTCAAGCCCATCTGCTTGCCGAAGACTTGCCTCAGGTGGTCAGAACCTGATTAAAAAAAAAGCAAAACAAACAAGTGTGAAAACTCTAGTGTTGGTCATTCTTGGCAACAGTTATAAAGAACTTAGAAGTTTATGGATATACCCTTAGTGGCATCAGGAAGGCGGCCTTCAGGGGAGGCTGAGGCTTGTCCTGCAAATAAAAATGAAAGATATTAAAAGGAAATATAAGCAAAGATGAATTAAGGCAACAACCATTTCAGCCGTATCACATATTATGGAAAAATCATGGCAACAATTTGAGCCCATGTAACCTATGTACAAAGCCGTATCGATGGTCCAACCACTTAATAAAAACAATGCAGAAGCAAACCACAGAAGGTGATGGAAGAAGCATCTCATCCAGAGTGATCTATATTATCACAAGGCCACAATTGTCAAACGGATAGCCAATCAATTAACTGAAAACCAACATGGACGAAATCCATTTTGGTGAAAGTACTGTGTCTCATAACTCTAAAACATAACTATATGTGCCCCAATTTTACATGTCTAGTACAATCAGACAAGTGATGAACCAAAAATGTCTGAAACAAAATACCAAAAAGTACAAGGTTAAACATGTTACATGTACCACCTATCACAAGAACAGGAACAATTTGATAATGAACACATGCGTGAGTCAACAAATCATAATCTCATAATGAGAGACCCATGTTCGCGCAGAGGATATTAGTTCTGTATATAGCACACCATCTCACCCTTCTATCATGATTGTACTAAACTAATCGTACCAAGGCAAAAAAAAAAAGAGGATTAACCAACAACACATATAGACAAAAAGATGGTGCCAAGAACAAGTTGCGATTTGCTGTTAAATAAATAAACTCTTGTCATAATCTAGGCACCCGCCAAACAGAAAACTACAAGGACAAAAAGCAGTGGTACTACTACACAGTAATCGAGTAAACTACAATGATCTCCCCAAACATGCCCTGCTAGTAAAATTACAGCCTTAAACCCTGATAAACCCCATAAATGGTGTACAAAGTAGAGAAATCTCACCTCCCTCCCTGGGTGGAAGGGGACCTGGGGCCCGCCGGTCACCTCCACGGCCACAACTCCCGCAAGCTGCACAGCGTCAGCGAAGAAAAACAGTCAACAATCACATCCATTTCGCCAGATCGAAGCAGATCGGGGCGGAATCGAGGCGAACCTGGTAGAAGTCCGCGTAGGAGAGGATGGGGAACTCCTCCTTGATGGGCTCGAGCATCCTCACGGCGATGTCCAGACCCGCGTTGGCGCCGTGCGCGAGCTCGGCCGGGTTCTTCATCGTGCCGAAGGGGCCACCAGTCTTGCTGCACACGTCGAAAGTTCCCGCGGAGTGCCATCTGCGCGACCGAAACGAAACACCCAGATCAGGCCACGGAAAACACTCCCCTACGATCCGGCTACGAGCGGGGATGGGAGGAGGAAGGAGCCGCTTACGCGAGGCGGAGCATGAGCGGGGCGCAGTTCTTCTCGGCGATGAGGGAGCGGAGCTTCTGCCTGGCCTTCTCCACGGCCTCCTGGTACTCGGCGCTGACGCACGGGTAGTTCTTCGCCATGGCTGCGACACGGGAGAGCTTCGAGTCGGAGAATGCGATGCGGCGGTGGGGAATTGAAGATGGCGAAAGCTGTGTGGGGCGGATGGAAGCCACGCTCCCCCGGCGGTTTATATGGTGGGAAACTGGGAAGGCGAATGGAACGGAGGACTGACCTGCACGCCCGTGGGGCGGCACAGGGGAGAAGGAAGGTTCGAGTTGGCTCCTCCTGGCCGTCCATCTGTGTGATCATGCGGCCAGCAGGAGAGATTCCTTTCGCACGACGGGCGATTGGGCCTATTGGCCGGCCATTTAGGTTTTACGTTTCTGCCCCTGATTAACAGCAAACGGTGGAAGGTGCGGAGGGTGTTGTAGTCATTTGACTCGTGTGGCTCCAGTCCTCCGGCAGTAACGGCGACGGTTCACGGCATCGCGTGCTCTCGAGACACTTGGCCTCACGTGGTTGGTGGATCGGTTGATATCGATGTGGATGTTGATGCTTTGGGTAACGCCGGGAAGTGTGCCGCCCGGGCTGGTCCGATCTGTGTCCGCTGCGGCCAGCAGCCCACGCGATTATCGCTGACTACTCAAACCATTGTTTATGTACTGTACCTGAAACACTGAAGTTTCACGTGTCTGCTAAAAAAAGGACGAGAATAGTCGGAGGAGGAGCTCGTGCAACGTATCTGTACAAACACGTCGGGGAACGTGCCGGCGAACGACTAGCAATGGGTACACCGGACCACCTAGACAGATCCGTTCCGCCTCCGTCAGATGTCTCGTGTGATCCTTTTCTCACTCAAGGTTTCACAAGCCTGGCCTCGTTTCTCCGTTCCATTCAAAGAGACGGGCAGAAGAGCCACTGCTCCGGAGCAGGCCTTGAACGGTTCCTGATGGAAACGCGTTGCTCCCACGACGGCATTTGACCCAAACTGACGTCGCAGTAGCCATTTTTCCTTTTCCAAAACAGAACACGATGCCCATACATCACGAGGTTTGACGAACTTTGTACCGTCGTTGACGACGGACATTTAGTTGTACCGGTCGTTCAAAGCACCTAACAAAGCAGAGCAGATGGGGAAGACTTTCTCGCGAAAAACGCATCCACCGTTTCGTCAGCGCGTCAAGCAGAGTGACACGATGGTAGACTAGACATCAACGGACAGGACAGTGCGTAAGAATGGAGGCCGGCTTGTCCAAGACGTTCAGTGTGCGAGCGGTAGCTTAAACTGCGATTAGCGCCTGATTTCACCTAACTTGGAATAGAAAAGGGATTAGCGCACTGAATCAATTGGATAATGCAGATCTTGACAAACGTCGAAAGGGGTAAAGAAAGGTGAAGCTCCATAAAAAATTCCCCACTGGGGTATCAGAGAAAGACGTTGGGGCGCGCGACGGAAGCATCTTCTTATCTGAGCCGGCCATGGTGGGAGGAAGTAGCGTACATCTCCGGCGCGGATAACAAAAGAAAAGAAAGGAAGCCCTCGTCACCCGCTCGTCCGTGATGCGGGGAATCCGCATCAAACGCTAGCGCACAAGACAACGGGTAATGGCCGCCGCCGCGCCGCGGTGATTCGCGGGGAGGTGGATGGGGACATGTCCGATACCCTATCGGCGGCGTTCGCCCCTGCCCGTGCCCGTGCCCTCCTCCCGCGCGGCCGCACGAGGCCACGCGACACCGGCAGAAATTGCCTTTCTTCAGTTCCTCCACTCACTTGGTCAGATACACGGGCCCCATGGCGCGCATTACGTGGTCGCCTTTGCGGGATTCGTGACGCCGGCCCGCGCTTCTCGACAACGGTGTCGCTATCAGTATCAGGAGCAAGCAGCGCTGCGTTTTTTTGTGTGTTTTTTCCCTCCAGCTCTAATCATGGGGCTACTAGGGAAGGAGGGGAAAATGTTTGATGTAATAGTCCTAATCCGTGCAACAAAGGCATGAAGTTCCTAGATGAGTAATAAGTGATTCTAGATCTAGAGAATGAGATAAATCTTTTTTCATAAACCCCACACAATCGCTTTTTCATGATACTCTCCACATAAATCTTGCTATACTTTCAAGATTCGGAGGTTAACCTTGATCACGTAATGCCCATCTAATGACTTTTTTTCTTTGAGCTTAGCCCATCTAATGACTGCATGTCATGATTGAAGCTATTGCACTAAATATTTCGCCGGAAGGAAGCTATGGGCCTGTTTGCGAGCAGTATCTTCGATCTCACTGGGCCTCTTTCCTTTCGACTGGTG
>JAUNZO010002539.1:0-15835 GCA_031894775.1 Chloris gayana
GGCCTTGTTTGGGAGCAGCTATCCCCGCGGGGATCCCGGCCCAAACCCAGCGAATCCGGGTTGCGGGGAGGACAGCCCCGGGCTGCTGGACTGCATGTTTGGAAGCCCACTGCGAGGGGAAGCCGTGCCCCGGATTTGGCCTGTTTCCCAGGGTCAGAAAAATTCGTCTCCGAACACAAGGGATCTCTTCCCTTCCCGTCTCCCTCTCGCACGCGCCGCCGCCATCTCCCTTCCCCGTCTCGCTCGCGCCACCGCCAGCCCGCCATAGCCTCGTGCGTCGCTACAACGGACTCATCTGCGCCTCACCGACGGCGCTTCCGATGCAACCTCCTCCACATGACCTCGACTCTGGATCCATCTCCGTCCTCACGTCTTGTCTCTCTCTCATCTGTTGCTCGGAACGCCTCCACCTCGCCGACGTGATGCCGCCATCTCCACGAGACGCCTCGCCACGCCGCCTCGAACCAACTACTCTGTCGCCTCCCATCGCCCTCCCGCGCCACGCCCCTCCAGGGTGGAATTCCTCACCTGCGTGTTCATCGATCCACCATCTCTGCAACCATAGTGAACTCTCTCTCTCTCTCTCTCTCTCTCTCTCTCTCCAGCAAGTTTCATATTTGCAAGGTAATAATTTCGATCCTTACGAGATTGCTGAAAGATTTTGTTTGATTTTCTTGAGCAATTTTTGCATTATTTTCAAGGCTTTGAGTCTGAAGTTCTTTATCTGTAGAGCAAGGAGAGGATGACTACGGTTCTAAGGCCTGGTTTGGGAAGTCAGGTGACAGTGCTGCCACTCTGGTAATGCCATTAAAAGTTTCCTGCTAATTCCGTTTAAATTTGGTAACAATAGGTGAATCAGGACTGTCAATTATGATCAAGTTAAGCTGATCGATGCCAAGTGTGATTGATGTTTATATGTGAATTATCAACATCTGTTCTTGGCTTTACCATCTTTATGGATGTATTGCTAAGTTTACTGTTCCGTGATTATGGCTAAATGTTGCGTATAATGTCACTAAAAATCATTGTCACCAGAATCATCTCTTGCTACGTCACCATTGGTTTTGGCTAGATGTTGTGAGCTAGATTCACAATTTTTAGGCACTTGACTTTGCATATTAGCTTCCTTGCTTCATTATTGCTAATTTGTTCTCTCTGTACTTTGGTAAATGAATACCCCACCACATTTTATCCTGTACATGTGTTTTACTAACGCAAGACATTTGCCACTGCCACCCTTTCATTTGTTCGAAGTCCTTCTGTCTCATACTTGAACTGTGTAGATAAGTAAAGAATCTTCTTCTTCTTCTTATAATGATTGATGATTGATTTTCTTCTTGACCTTGTTGTCTCCTGCATTCACCGGCAACTTCTTCAGCTTCATTGACAATATACACATGTGAGTCAGCAGAGCGTCCTGCCCTGTTTCTTCTTTGGAATTACTAATCAACAGGTACACAACACCGCACTGAATTGCATATTACACATATAACTTGCAGCATCCTGTGTGCATGATTTGCTTCATATACCAACTACTGCAGCAAAATGTAATAATAAGGGGCTTATCTTTGGTACTTGATAACTTGGAAGTGCGATAACTTTAGCCTTTTAGGTTCTGATTCATGCAACAAGAGAGAAGTGCGATAACTTGGAAGTTTTAAATCTAACAATTGTTCATCCAAGTAGATTATCTTTATCCATATTTGTCTTACTACCTGGCTGTTTTTGCTGCTCTGTTAAACTCAGTGTTTAGATCATTTGAAACTGAAAGTCATTATCTGTGGTTGGTGATACAGTGGCCGCAGATCATAGTATGTAGATCATATTTCGTTTTGTGATAATTGTCATTGTTATGTGCAAACTTGGGGCCTAGGGCTGCCGGTGATCTAGCTGGTCGACGGCGGCTGCTGTGGTGGTGGCGGCGTGCGGCTAGGGCAGGGAGGCAGGGCGCGCGCAAGAGAGAGGGCATGCGTAGGGAGAGCTGGAGAGTAGATCAGAATTATCCCTACTATTTTTTTGAGAGATTGATTACTATTTGAAACTGAAAGCAGTACTGCCATGTTCTTCATTGATGCTTATTATTTCATGATTTTAGTAGCTTTGTTTTGCTTTGATGCTTGTATTCTATTCAAATCAGCAGTATCTTATTCTTGTGCTATTTCAGGTTCTTGAGCTGTTGCAAAGATGATGGTAACATGCATATGCTGATTGTTGCTGGTCAAGAACTGAAGATGTCAGTGTCCAATAAGCTACTTCACTACACAGTTTAGTTAGTCGTTGTAATATAAGTTTGTGGATGGTGTGAAACACAGTAGTGTAGAAAATAAACTTCACTCTGCTGCAGATCATGTACTTTGATTTGCTCATGAGGTAGAATTTGTGTTGTTCTGAATTTGCATTGCTCAAAATAAATAATTATGCGTGCATGCTCCTGAAGCCTTGGAATGCTAAGCTATGTTGCTGAATAAACAGTTAGCTAGCAGCCTATACTTAAGCTGATGTACATTGTCATAGTGAAAACAACTTTACCAATCAAAGGCATGTTCATGTTCTACTGAATGATTCACAGACGATTGTGAGCTCCTACCACGAATATTTGATTTTTCATGATTTTCTGGTTCACCTTTTTTATCTTTTTTTCTTACATTTTCATGGCATTTTCTATTTTTAATGATTTTCAGCTATATCCGAATTTATCTGAGATTATGCCTGTGCAAAAGATTCACAGACGGTTGTGAGCTCCTACCACGAATATTTGATTTTTCATGATTTTCTGGTTCACTTTTTTATCTTTTTTTCTTACATTTCCATGACATTTTCTATTTTTAATGATTTTCAGCTATATCCGAATTTACCTGAGATTATGCCTGTGCAAAATACCCCCCCCCCCCGCAGGGGGTGCACACCCGGGGGCTGAGTGGTGCGGGGTCGTCCCCGAGGTGGATGCCTCCCCGGGGCTGCTTGAGATTTTTGCTATTTTGCCCACGAAACCGGACACACTTGGTTATAATGCCCACTGTTATTGGGTTTCGCTATTTTGCCCACAAAACCGTTGCCTTCACAGCTAAAATACCCATAGCTATTGTTCCGGACGAAATTGCCCTCACACCTTCTTCCTTACCAGCACCAGGACATGAAATGCTATCACCATCTCCATTGTCGGCCAAGCTTGAGCTCGCCGAACAATGGCCGAAGGCGCGTCACGTGCAGCAACCGTCCTTGCTCCGCGGGCAGCGGTGGTCGGCGGCCGGCCTTGGAGCGCGCGCAACATGGTGACGACGCCGGCCTTGGGCGCGCGCGGCGGGGCAGCGACCCGGCTCGGCCGCTCGGGGCACGCGGAGGAGCGTGGCGAGGGCGCCGGCCTCGGGCGCGCGCAGCGGGCGGCCGTGCTGGCCACGAGCGCACGCGGCGGGGCGATGGCGCCGGCCTCGAGCGCGCGCAGGCAGGTGGCGGCCCCGGCTCGGGCGCGAGCGGCGGGGCGACGACGTCCGCCTTGGTCCGGCGCCGGCTCGAGCTTGTCCTCCGCCGACGCGACGACGACGTCCGCCTTGGCCCGGCGCAGCGCGTCGACGATCATGAGCACCTCCATCTCCTCGTTCGCGTTCGCCAGCGGGAGCAGAACCTGATGAACAAGCAGAGGTCGCTTCAGAAATTTCAGGCAGAGACCACCTGTTCTGAGATCAGGTAGCACTCTTGACGGCTTCATCTATGCGATGATCGAGTACCCTCGGTGGATCCACATCTATGATAAAAGCATGAACAATGATTCACATCAGTTGTAGTCTCAGGACCCTGAAGAGATCATCCAAATCCAACCAATCATTGTGTCTTGCCTTTTCAGGGGGCTGAGCCATATCCTTTGATGAGCAAACACGTCAACGAGATACTAATATAGATGCTGGGTTTCAATTAAAAAAAACTATGCCTTTTTTTTCTCCTCATTCATTCTGATTCCAGAAACTATTCCTTCCTATCCTCTTCTGTCAATGTTCCTTTTTCACAAATCGGCCTGTCTTTGGGAAATCCTGGCCATAGGCTAAGGGCGCACGCAGGCCGGCGGTGACCCTGGCCTTAGGCGCGCGCACGGCTGGCGAACCCGGCTTGGGTCGCGTGCAGATAGGCGGCGGCGGAGGCAACCCCAGCCAGGGCGCATCGGTCGCGAGCTTGGGTGTGCGTGTGGTGGTGGCGACCCGACCTGCGACGCTCGCGAAGAGTAGGAGCAGGCATGGCAGCCATTGTTGCTAAAGGTCTGGAGAGAGGAAGAAGAAGGAGGTAAGGGCAGTATCGTCCAGAAAAACGGTTATGGGCATTTTACCGGAAGCGACAATGATTTTATGGGCAAAACAACGAAGCCCAACGGCAGGTGGGCATTACACCGAAGCCCACCATTTCTGTGGGCAAAATAGCAAAAATCTCGGCTGCTTTCCCCATGACTGCCAAACTAAGCCTATTCCTTCTCGGCCTCATGCGGCTGTGAGCCGAAGGTATCTAGCACATCGAATATTTCCAGCTCGCCTATTACTGCCTCGTCGCTTCACATTCATAGAGGCAGCGCGAGACACGAGACGGGCATACAGCACCGGCCGCGCGGCACACGCACAATGCACGTATTAGCAGAGTGGGCGTGGTGGCTCGGCCTCCTCCTCGGCGCCGTCCCGCTGCTGGTGCTCACCGTCTGGCACTTCAACGACGCCGCGCACTGCGCCGCCTTCGCGCTCAAACAGCACTGGCGCCGCCGCCACCGTGCGAACCTCCCGCCGGGCCACATGGGCCTTCCCTTCGTCGGCGAGAGCCTCGCGCTGCTCTGGCACTTCAAGCTCGCGCGCCGCCCCGACGACTTCGTCCACGCCAAGCGGCGGCGCTACGGCGGCGGCTCCGTGTACAGGACGCACCTCTTCGGCTCGCCGACCGTGCTCGTCTGCTCGCCGGCGGCCAACAAGTTCGTCCTGCAGTCGCAAGAGAGCTTCGGCATCCGGTGGCCGGCGCCGGAGCTCGTCGGCCTCTCCTGCATAGTCAACGTGGAGGGCAGCCAGCACGCCAGGCTACGCGGGTTCATCATCGCCGCCATCAATCGTCCCGGCGCGCTCCGGGTCATCGCGGAGGTCGTCCAGCCGCGCGTCGTGGCGGCGCTGCGGTCGTGGGCGGAAAAGGGAACCATCATCGCCGCCAACGAGATCAAAAAAGTAATTGATATAAATCTTAAATCCCCGCCTCTACTGTTTTGGCTAGTCAATATTTTAGACAAAAAACTTCTTTGGTCGAGGAGTTGTCAGTAGTTAAATATCGGCTAGTAGTTTGATCCAACCGTGTAGATTTAATATCAAGAAACACCGACTACTACTGACAAGTATTTTACCATATTAAAGGTAATATTGTCAAAATGATAGACTTACAATAATTAACTTTTATTTCAATCGTAATATAAGCCAATTAGTAATTCAGTAAGTCTCTGATGTTAATTGGCATCTTCAATATTATTTTTACAATAAGGTTATGGTCCATCTCCTAAAAGTTTATTTTGTGAAAAATATAAATCCATTAATTTAAGAGCGTAATTATAAAGAATCCTTAAACTATTGATCAATACTTTACTAAACTACTTAGTTAATATTTTGGACCGAAAAACTTCTTTGGTCCTTGTGGTCTCTACATGGGCGCAGCGCTGGTGAATTTGATGCAACGAGAGAATGACTAATTAGCGCAGGTGACGTTCGAGAACATATGCAAGATGTTCGTAAGCATGGATCCATCGCCTCTCACCGACATGATCGACGGATGGTTCGCCGGCTTAGTTGCTGGAATGAGGGCGTTCCCGTTGGACCTCCCCGGAACTGCATTCCGCCGAGCTCGCCGGGTACGTGGAACAAATTAACAATATAATTGATTAAAAATGATCACCCCTGACATGGTAAAGTGATGCGCAAAATGCATGGCATCAGTGCCGCAAGAAGCTCGACGCGGTGTTCAGGAAGGAAGTGGAGAGAAGGAGAACGGTGGCGCTGGATGGCGAGGACTTGATGAGCGGGCTGATGCAGATGGAGGACGAGCGAGGGAACAAGCTCAGCGACGACGAGGTTGTCGACAACATCGTCTCCCTCGTCGTCGCCGGCTACGAGTCCACTTCCAACGCCATCATGTGGGCGGCCTACCACCTCGCCAAATCGCCGCATGCTCTTCGCAAGCTCAGAGTAAGCCAGCTACCCAATACGTGCTGTAGCCGATCTGTGTATCTGGAGTGATCTATCTATTTATACATGCATCAATGTACCATGTATATTCTGTCATATGTCTGTCTCAACTTTTTTCAGGAGGAGAATGTGGAAATAAGCACTGGCAAAAATGGCGGCTTCATTACTCTTGATGACATCCCAAACATGAAGTACACTGCCAAGGTACAGAGATGTGTACGCAGATCAAAGACGCTCACCGATACACTCTTATCTAGTCCAAATTTGAACTTTGCTCCGTTTTAATCTCAACATCTCATGCATCTTTCACAGGTTGCCGAAGAAACGATTCGGGTAGCCAACATTGCTCCAATGGTTTATCGCGTGGCACACAAAGATGTCGAGTACAGAGGTAATTCTCGACAGTCAGCTGCACTTCAGATTCAGTACATAATTCTGCAGTAAGATTAGTTAATAAGCACTCCGGAAAAGAATAATAATTATAACAAGCTAGTAATAAACAAATGATTACACGCTTAGGTTACACAATACCTGAAGGATGGAGAGTCGTGGTTTGGCTCCGATCACTACACACTGACCCCGACTACTATGACGACCCACTGAACTTCAACCCCGATAGATGGGATGTAAGTTCAGCCCGCCCATACTTGCAAATTGCAAATCGTGTGCTCAGCCGAGCTTGCTTGTATACTGAATTTTGTCGTGACTCTGCGACTGAACCTCGTACTGATGATCTTCAACGTTGCACATTACTAACAGAAACCGGCAAAGCCAGGCACCTATCAGGTGTTCGGAGGAGGACACAGGATCTGCGCGGGGAACATGCTTGCAAGGCTGCAGCTCACTATCATGCTCCATCATCTATCTGTTGGTTACAAGTAATGAACAACTTACTCGCTTTGACCCTTTGCCCCTCAGACTTGATACAAGTAGCTCATCCTTCACTTCTTTACTCGAAGTTTTATTTAATGATATGCCCACTTTGTTGGCTTGAACTACTAAACAGATGGGAGCTGCTTAATCCTAATGCGGAGGTCGTGTACGTTCCACACTCGAAGCCGGCAGATGGGGCTGCTATGTCATTTGAAAAAATGATAAACTCTGAGTAAAGAGTCCGCAAGATACTGAGATATGCCCTTATGATCAGGTCAAATATAAGCCAATAAGAGTTTTTCCCTTACGATCAAATCACATATATGCCAATAAGAGTTTTTCTTTGTTCACTTTTTTCCTTTTGTTCTCTGCCCTAGTACCCTACCCTGTTATTATTTCCTTGCTTTCAGAGTCAACTGCTAAAAAAGTGACCGAGTTTCAAAATTCTTATCTGAGATGGATACTAAAAAGCTTGACATCACAGAGTCTACCTGACACAATTTAAAAGGTGTACGTTAGCTTCAGTCTCTAAAGGACAACTTTCTAAAGTTGGGTCTAAAAATGAAAAATAGAGATCATCACTTAGGCAAAACGAGTTTATTCAAATAGACTCTTATTCAAATAAGATAGAACACTTGTATATGAAGCGATTTATATTTTCATGTCGAACCTCTATCACAAGAGAAGAAATGACACAATGTATTCGCTTTCCTCTGCCTCCGAATTCTGAAACAGAAAACCTTTTTAAAAAAATCCGAAACAAAAGAGGAGATTACAGGAGATGGTTCACACAATTTCCCCAGAACTTTCTAGCACGTAAACGTGACATAATCGGCTATGTCACTGATGACCACATCCACGTACCCGACAAATAGGTCAACTCCAACTTATGTCATTCCTGACATGATGGACCAGTCATCTCAGGTGTGTTCGTTTCCTGGATCTAAATTTTAGAGCTGTTTTAGAAGTAGTAAATAAAGTTTAATTATAAAATAAATTATAGGTCTCTAGACTAATTTACGAGACGAATCTAATGATATTAATTAAGTCATGATTAGAAGACGATTACTGTAGCATCACTTTAGCAAAACATAGATTAATTAAGCTCATTAGATTCATCTCGAAAATTAGCACCAATCTGTAAAAGGATTTTGTCATTAAATTGATCGAAATATTCATAAATAATAAGATTCTCTTTGATGTGACAGTGCTAAATTTTAGAGGGAGGAAACGAACACACCCTTATATGCCCTTTGAACAAAAATGTCAGCCGGAAGCACAGAACGACTCATCTCATTTTCAGAGGAACCACGGAAGGCCTTGTTCGTTTCTCGCCTCTGAAATTTAGCACTGTCACATCAAAGAGAATCTTAATATTTATGAATATTTCGATCAATTTAATGACAAAACCCTATTGACAGATTGGTGCTAATTTTCGAGACGAATCTAATGAGCTTAATTAATTTAGGTTTTGCTAAAGTGATGCTACGAGTAACCGTCTTCTAATCGAGACTTAATTAACCTCATTAGATTCGTCTCGTAAATTAGTCTAGGGGCCTGTATTTTATTTTATAATTAAACTTTATTTAATACTCCTAAATAGTAAGATTTTTTTTTATATGACAGCTCTAAAGTTTAGACCCCGGAAACGAACACACTAATATGACCTCATCTAAAGCCATGTTAGGGTATGTTCGTTTTCCGAGGTCTAAACTTTAGAGTTGTCACGTAAAAAGAATCTTACTATTTAGGAGTATTAAATAAAATTTAATTATAAAATAAATTACATGCCTCTAGAGTAATTCACGAGACGAATCTAATGAGTTAATTAAGTCGTGATTAGAAGACGGTTATTGTAGCATCACTTTAGTAAAACATAGATTAATTAAGCTCATTAGATTCATCTCGAAAATTAGAACCAATCTATCAAGAGGGTCTTGTCATTTAATTGATCAAAATATTCATAAATAGTAAAATTCTCTTTGATGTGACAGTGCTAAATTTTAGAGGACAGAAAACTAACAGGGCATTAATTGTGAAACAACCCACGTGCACCTCCGATTATTGGTTATAAGAAAAAAAATGCACCTCCAATTCAGCAGCCGCCGGCGACAGAAACGTGCTCCAACCAAAATCGCACTTGCAATCAAGCTCTCATAAACAATTATAATTGTTGCCGCGACCGCACTAATCCGATAGTATAAATTCCCAGGCTGATCGAGATGAACGCATTCACCACTCGCACCCAACTCGCCATCGCCAGTACTATTCGTCATAGCAGCTCTCGCTCGAGCCCCTACATCTCCTTCCGAGACCGAGAGTCCCTCCCAGCCCGGTTCCATGGCCGCAGCAGCAGCGATAGATAGGTGGGTAATCATCTACTGGCGATGTTATTAACATTTACAGTTACCATGCTAATAATGCGTCTGTCACTTAATCATGAGCCACACGATTCCTGATGGAATGGAACCCTGTAATGTGCAGGTCTGCGAAAGAGACGCTGCCGCCGGCGCTCGGCTCCACCTCCGCGCCGCCTCCCGTCTTCGACGGCGCCACCAGGTAAAATCGAGCTGCCTAGTCACTAGTAGTCGTGGTAGGCTCTCTTACCTCATTTTTTTCCTTGCACTGGTCTAGCGAGTGACTATTCTGTTTAATTCTTGCTGAATTGAAGGCTCTACATTTGCTACTTTTGCCCTTTCGCTCAGCGAGCCTGGATTACCAGGAACTTCAAGGTATACTGTGCTACGTTCAATTTACAGAAGCTCGTTTACATTTACTGCTTTTGTAGAGTTGAAAGGAAAAAAAACTAATTTATTTCTACTTGATTTGCTAGGGCTTGCAAGAAAATATCAAGCTGATAGCCATTGACCTGCAGGACAAACCATCTTGGTACAAAGAGAAGGTTTATCCTCAGGGAACGGTACGGTTAATCTACAAATAATCCGCTCTTTTTTTCGCAAAAAAAAATCCACTCTTTCCCTGGACCTTTTGTCCATAGAGACTTAAGGGACTGTATTTGTTGGGTTTAGTCTCACATCGGATATTGATGATGGTGAGCCAACTAATAAGGTGGAGTGATCCTCACCTATCGTGCTAGTCTTTTAGGTTGAGGTGGCCAGGACCTTGGTTAGAACTCCAGCTTGGGCCTATGATTCGGTAGGCCCAATGTGACCTGGGCTGGCGGCAAGGGGTGGGTACGACGAGTCGGGCCGCACTCTAACAAGTGGTATCGTAGCCATGGTCGGAAAACATGAAATAATCTCGGGACCTCACACGGATATCGGACCGTCGGATTAGATCTCCCGGCCACATGGTTATTGGGCTGTCGGAGGGGTGTCCACCCGGATGTGAAGGGGAGATGGGGCCACCCGATGTGTGATGGGAGAGATTGTTGGGTTTAGTCCCACATCGGATATTGATGATGGGAGAGCCAACTAATAAGGTGGAGGGATCCTCACCTATCAAGCTAGTCTTTTAGGTTGAGGTGGCCCAGGACCTTGATTGGAACTCCGGTTGGGCCTATGGTTCGATAGGCCCAATGTGACCTGAGCTGGCTGTAAGGGCTCGTGGGTACGACGAGTCGGGCCGCACTCTAACAGTATTTTTCCCCTCTCGGCAGGTGCCTTCCCTGGAGCACAACAACGAGGTCAAGGGAGAGAGCCTGGATCTGATCAAGTACATCGACAGCAACTTTGACGGCCCGGCATTGCTACCTGAAGTATGACTGAATTCTAATCATACACTGAATCGTCGCCACTATATTGGAATACTTGCAGCGATGCATATTGTCAAATTTGTTAAATTTTGGATATATTGGTTTCTCTGACAGGATGCTGAAAAGAGGCAGTATGCTGATGAGTTGATTGCCTACGCTGACACCTTCACGAAAGCGCTCTACTCGCCATTGATCGCCCATACAGATATGTCAGAAGAAACTGGTAAGTGATTTTTTTTTTTGTAATGGCTGGTAATTGAATTCAGTAAAGACTGAAGACTGAAACTGGTGTACTTTGGAGTCGATGGCATTGCCGATTTGCTGACACTGTTTCTTTCCTCATAAGTTGCGGCTCTGGATAAACTAGAAGGTGCGCTAACAAAGTTCGACAATGGCTCATTCTTCCTTGGCCAGTTTAGTCTGGTACGTCCTTTGTCAATTCAAATCCAACGCATGGCTGAGTTCGTTGGATTAACCGATTGCTTCTTCTTTTGTCACACCTTTGTATTCCTACCTAGGTGGATATCGCATTCGTGACAATTTTGGAAAGGGTTGAGATATACTACTATCATGTTAGGAACTATGAAATCACCAAAGGCAGGCCCAACCTTCAGAAATTCATGGAAGAGATGAACAAGATCGAAGCCTACACACAGACAAAGAATGAGCCTCTGTCTCTGCTTGAGATTGCCAAGAATCATCTTAAGGTTAGGCCCTCTGGAAATAGAATTCTTGCTCACATTTTGGTGTTTCAGTTTGCTAATCATTTTCCAAATGCATATCATGCTCTCTTTTTTGTTTTCAGATTGCATGAAGATACACATGGCATCCTATCGTGAGGAGACTCTGGTTTATCAGTAATGCTTTGTTGGAATAAAAGATGACATATTGTATGATAGTGTTATATATTGTACTGCAACGTTCCCCTATGGAGAGTGTTGGAGAAACGGATTAAATAACCCGGCATACATGTCCTTTTTGGAATTAGCGGCTCATGTCCAATGTGCAAGCATCTCCAAGAGAGTCTCATAAACTCCTCCTAAACTGATCTCTAATAACTTCCCAAAACAACTCTTAGATTTATTCTTGCCATAAATTCACCTCATTTGTAGCTATAAATAGGGAATAAGTTGGGAGCCCCGTTCCTTCTATTTACAAGGGAATTAATTAATGTTGTTGTGGCCCCAAACGGTCACGTGGCTCAATCAAGTGCATTCTTGGACAATTTTTAGGAACGGTTGGAGGAGGCAAGAATTACCCCTAACAATTTTCGGGGTACTACTTAGAAATAGTCTTTTGTGGTCAGTTTATTGGGGAACCTTTGGACATGCTCTTAAGTTTGTAATCTCATGTCCTTGGTTGGTTGCTCCAACGGGATCATTATGCTCTGATCAATTTCTATTCCTCTCAAAAAGAGGAAAATTAGGGGTAGTTTGACAAAGCTCCATGAAGCTGAGAATCAAGCATAATCAGAAGAGCTCTGCCAAACACTACATTTTAGGAGAAGTGATTATCTGCTGATTCTTAGAAGTGATTCTCTAAAATGGACTAAAGAGCTGACAGCTGAAAAAAAAGTGGCTTCTCCCGACTTTGAGAAGTGATTCTCTATCATGATTCTAAGATTTTATCCTAGAGAATTAAAGAGAAACACTTTTAGCCACAAAATCACTTCACCGTAAGAATCAGGAGTGAATCCGAAGAATCATGGAGTGGAGCTCTACCAAACTGATCCATAATCAAGCGCCTCAGAGCAACCTACGTCAAGAACGGTAACTAAGCTCACAAATTGCCCCCTCCAAATCAACACAGTTAAAATGGTAGTCCCTATGAATTTCGATCCGATAGTCCAGACAGAGAAGGGAAGATGCTAATTTGAGGGAATGAAAATTTTGATATGAAATCCCTGATATAGGTCACACAGTACTGGTCTCACGTGATGACCCCATGGTGATGGATCTTATTGTTGTATGTTCGAAAAATTTGGTCTATAGTTTGGCTAAAAGTTTATTCCAAAAAATTACTTATAATTCGAAGCGAAAATTTGCTAAACAATTTAGTAGAAAATTTGTTAATGTTGCCTTTAAAATTTAACAAAGATCTACGGAACCATCTCTCTATATCCGCCCACAACGACCCACCGAAATCATTCCAGAAAATGCCTGAGGGTTCAAGGCCAGAAGCAGGCCTAGCCGGAAGAGCAGCCAACCACGAAGAATCAGTGCACCTTTACCACGTTCGCGTCCAAGTGAAGCCGGCCGGCCAGGTAACCGGCCCCTCTCACCCGCCTGGCAAGCGCTGACGTGCCCGCTCCACCAATCAATCAGTCAGTCACACAGTACCCACCTCGCCACCCATGAATTCGTTCGCTTTCCTTCGCTGCCCGTCACCGCTGACGCCCGCCTCCACCTCCGGCCCTGCGTTCCTTCTCGTCCCGTCGGCCCGTATAAAGATTCGGGGTTCTCGATGGACAGCAGCAACTCACCTCATCGGCATCGCTGCGCAGAAACACTCCCGCATCTTCGCCATGGCAACCGCCGCGCCGGCAAGGTGAGTGTGCCAAGTGGCGGAGCAGAGATCCTGTCCCTATCTTCGCCTGGCCGTTTAGATCCTTGCCTGAATTTCTTAATCGAATGCTGCTTTCTTTGTCTAGCTCCGCGAAGGAAGTGCTCCCCACTCCCCTGACCTCCGCCTCCGACCCGCCTCCCCTTTTCGATGGCACTACCAGGTAGGCTTCAATTTTGCTTACCTATCCACTTGTTGCAATGATCAGCATGGAAATTTTTAATCCCATTATTTTGTTCTGTCTCGTGAAGGTTGTACGTTGCGTACCACTGCCCCTTCGCTCAGCGCACTTGGATTATCAGGAACTACAAGGTATCAGCACCACTCTTCTTTGATTTACCGAAGAAGCTCTTTTCCTTATGTACCTATTGCTGAGAGAAAAAATGAATCTTTTTCCCCTTCTTTTGTCCAGGGTTTGCAGGATAAGATCAAGATTGTTGCGATCGATCTGGCAGACAGGCCTTCGTGGTACAAGGAGAAGGTTTACCCAGAGAACAAGGTGTGTATGGTTAATATTTTCCTCCCACAAGTAGAATCTTTTACACAATATGTTTGTGCAGGGAGGTATCCTTGCCATTTTTCTCGTCATGTACAGTTGCGATTTACCTAGTCGCTCTCCATAGGTGCCTGCCCTTGAGCACAACAACCAGGTGAAAGGAGAGAGCTTGGATTTGGTCAAGTACATCGACAGCAATTTTGAAGGCCCATCGTTGCTTCCTGATGTAAGACAGATATATTTGACCTGCATCAGTGCGATACTTGCAAATATGCAGTGATTTCTCAGGCTTCGTATGCTAACCTCTGAAATTCTGAAAATTTGGAAAATTACAGGATGCTGCTAAGAAGCAGTTTGCTGAGGAGTTGCTTGCATATACGGACGAGTTCAACAAAGCATTATACTCATCCATAATCTCCAAGGAAGATGTATCCACGGAAACTGGTCAGCGGATCTTGCTTGCATGATTTACTAATATTTGAAGAATCTGTAATTTATCTCACTTTCTCACGATCCGTGGATTGTCTTTCCATCAGTTGCTGCTCTGGATAAAATAGAAGCTGCCCTGGGAAAGTTCAGTGATGGTCCTTTCTTCCTTGGCCAATTCAGTTTGGTATGTCACTGGAGCAAGGGCATCGTCTTTCCTGAACCGCATTTCAATTTTGTTGAGAAAGAACTTTTATTCATGATTTGTTGTGCTGAGGTTTTTATGCGATGCTTGATTTCCTTCTAGGTGGACATTGCGTATGTGCCATTTATTGAAAGGTTCCAGATTTTCTTTTCCGGCATAAAGAACTATGATATCACAGCGGGCCGCCCCAACCTTCAGAAATTCATAGAGGTAGTTTACAACAATGCTTGTTTTCCACACATTTCGTAAGCCCGATGTCAATTGGTTTTCTTAACATCAAGCAAAATTTAACTTCAAATTTTTATATTGCAGGAAGTGAACAAGATCGATGCATATACACAAACTAAACAGGACCCACAGTTCTTGCTTGAACACACAAAGAAGCGGCTTGGGGTGAGATATGTCCTAAATATTTTGCCTTTGACTATCTAGTCTGTAAATTTCAAATCCAATGACACACGTGTTAACATCCAGATTGCCTGAAGTTGGCAGCCAACAATGAAAATCTTGCCGGTGGACTACCAGCATAGGAGTTCAGGAGTGTGCTTGCTTGTTAACAATGTACTTCATTTCAAATAAAACATGGCCTTTTATGTAGGTCTTGCTTCTAGAAAAAAATATAGTTATGCTCTGATTACAGAGTTGCCTCTGTAGCAATATTTCTGTACATGATTCAGTAATGTCAAAACGAAGTGCTGTGAGTTGTGTTGAATAATGATGAGTTCAACTGACAAGTATTCCTCCTGTGGCACATCAATAGTTCAATACTAGCCTTGTTTCTTGACACCTTGTATTCAATTCTGAGTAACGCAAAAATGTACTCAAATGCTGTCCATAAGAGCTTGGCTGAAATGAGTTGAGATATCTCCACGATTAGGATGTACAGCTATGGAACATTGCCATTTTATGATTACATTCCGCCCTTTGTAGTGCCACACACAGCCTTACGGTCTATGTGGGTGTGTTTGGTTGATTGCACTAGGCCTAACCAGGCTCTAGCTATGCAGCATCTTCACTTTTCCATGTGTTTGGTTTCCTGGTCCAAAAAGTAACCAGGCCCTACCTGTGCAAAAGGTGCTCCTTAGCCTGGCTTGCTAGTAACGTTGGAATTGGCCGTTTCCGCTAAGCCTGGCTTGGCTTAGTTGGGCCGTATGCATGCAGACCAGTCCACTTGTACAGGATGGCTCAATGTTTATGCTAGTCAACCCATATGCAACCTACCAATCACAAGCAAATCTAGCAAAAAATAGACTGGTTAGTCAACCAAACAAGCAGTTATTTTCCTGTGTTGCATTACTTTGGACTGGTTTGAGTTGGCCTGTGTAGTATCCTAGCTAGACTAGGACTAACACAGTCTACCAATCACACCC
>JAUNZO010002540.1:0-25921 GCA_031894775.1 Chloris gayana
ATGAGCATAAACGTGATGTAGAACCGTGCGCCATCTCGCCTTATGGCGGGAACGCTGTGCTCGTCGAGTCCAGTGTACTCATCCTCCATGTAGAGCCGGTGGCAATGCCCTGGACCGGCGTCGCCAGCCACCGCGAACCGCCTGCGTGCAGCCTCCTTGGAGATCATCTCAAACTGCTCTTCCGACATGACGGATTCTGCCTTTTTTTGTTTTTTTTTATTTTGGCTTAACTCTTAAGCCTTCCCAACGCTTGATTGAAAATAGGTTTATAGCTCAAAAATTAATATTCATTTTTTGGTGATAGAATATACACTGGAGCACCCGTTTTAGCTTTGAAAAGTTCCCAATTTTAAAATAAAAATTCTTAAATTAGGATAGTTGTTAAGAAATAATGAATTTTTTAAGTCATCCAAACCTTTTTCAAAAATTATGAAAAAATAATCTAAATAAATTGCATCTACAGTAGTACCAATACTTATTTTAGTTAGGATTAGGTTGTGTTTCATAATTGCGAGTTGTTTAAATAGGGTTCAAATTTGAATTTAAATTCAAACTTTAATTGACCGTATTTCAAAAAGTAACTCCATTTAATCGTTATCATATTAATTATTACCACATAAGATCTTATGAGGAGTTAAAGTTCAAAATATGGTCAATTAAACTTTAAATTTAAATTTAAATTTAAAAACTATTTAAACAAGTCGCAATTATAAAAAGACAACCTAATCTAACAAAAATACTAGGTTTTGATACTAGTGTAGATGCAATGAATTTAGATAATTTTTTCATAATTTTTTAAGAAGGTTTGGATGACTTAAAAAATTATTATTTCTTAACAACTATCCTAACTTAGGAATTTTTATTTTAAAATTATCATCATATTTGAGACTTTTCAAAGCTAAAACGGGTGCTCCAATGTATACTCTGTCACCAAAAAAACCAATATTGATTCTTGAGCTGTAAAAACATTTTCAATCGAGTGTTAGGGAGGCTTAAGATTTAAGCAAGAAAAAAAACGAAAAAGGGTGAGAATCGATACTGGGCGATAGGTTGCCCTCTAGTGGGCGACGGGTCCGTGGGAGCCACTTGTCGTCTGCTGGTTGGGTGATAGGCACCTTGCACCTGTCGCTCGATGAATGGACGACAGAACAACTAACAACTATTTTTGTAATTTTACAGACCCAACGGTTATTTATATCAAATAATTAATAAAATCAATTATTAATAGAAAAATTCCATTTTGGGGAGGTTATCACGCGACAGACGAGCGCGCGACACCTTCCTTCACTCATCTCGCATCCTGTGGTCTTTGTCTTCCTTCCGACGGCTCAACCCGTCGCTCTTCCTCCTTCCATCCCCTCCCACAGCCAGCCCCGCCGCCTGCGACTCCAGCGGTGTCGGGTGCCGCTTCCCCGCACCGATGTCCATCGTCAAGCCAGCAGCCGTCCCAGGAACCTTCAAAAGTTGCCTGATATGGAGGTTCCGCGGCCACCAATGCCCCGACAACTGAAACCCACAACCTCGCCGCTGGGTTCGCTTCCACCGTCACGCTAGGTAGAATGTGAAGCTGTCGATTTCTTACAAATGAAGCAGTCCATGGAAGATTAGTTTTTCAGCTAGAGCGCCGTCAATTAAGAACAGTAACAAAGTCAAATTTTTAGTTAATGGAATTGATTGCGACGAGCCGTACTTGAAGTATGACTAGTTTGATCTAATGGGCACTGCAGGTGACTTAATCACCAAGAAAATAACTCTGACCACGCGTGGTCGAATTATGCAGCTCCATGTGCAGAAATCCGACCACAGTGATAGTATGATGGATTATGGCATCCTCTCATACCAGAAGAATGTCAATGGGGGAATTTTCCTGGTGACTATCCCTTTGACAGGCAAATTCTATTTTTTTCCTTTTGTTCGGACCAAGCATTTGACAATGTACACTGCATTGTTTTTCGGTTCTTTATTCTGTACTGTAATCCCATCCTCGCGGCACAGGGCAAGGACGGCGTATGTGTATGTCAGCATGTGGAAAATCCTCGCGTACGTAGGGTTAACTGGCAGCAAGTTCGTTATAGAAACGGCTTGGAGGTTATCACTTCCCCAAGTAATGTTAACACGAAGTTTACTTTTCAGCTGAGTATAAATAATATGATATCGTCTTGTATACGAACGAATTAGCACCAACAAGCCTATTTATAGCCGGCGTGACGACTGGGCGTGTCCTACTCAATCAAGGCGGAGGTGGAGTGTTAGTGCAACATGCCGAGTAGTGGCTCAGTTGGCCCGATGGCGCCCGTGGATGCCGGTGACAGCAGTTCTCCTCGGACGACACTCACCACCTCCTTTCGCTCCGCTCACCCAGCGCCACCCCCACGGAAACGTCCGGGCACCTCGTCGTCGACGTGGAGCCGCTGGGCACCGACGGAGGTGCCGCGAGTAACAGGCGATCAGCCGACTTCATCACCCGCCCGCCGGTCGTGCTCGCCTTCCACGACCTCACGTACAGCGTGAAGCGCCCGAAGCGGTCGTTCCACCGGAGCCGCCACGCTGTTGAGGATGACGCGGCGCCGGAGAGGTCGAGGACGCTGCTCGACGGCATCTCCGGGCGCGGGCAAGAGCGCGCTCATCGACGCGCTGGCGGACCGCATCCGCCGCGACAGCCTCCGCGGGTCCGTCACGCTCAACGGCGAGCCCCTGGACGGGCCCCTGCTCAAGGTGATCTCGGCGTACGTGATGCAGGACGACCTGCTGTACCCGATGCTCACGGTGGCGGAGACGCTATCCAAATCAAATCCCTTCCGCGGAGAGGATGGCACGATCACGAGCTGTTGCCACGCCAAAGAAGCAAACACCAAACAAACTGTTCCTTAAATATTTTAGTGTAGTACAGAAAAGTGCCAACTTTGCTCAAAATAATGATACGAGGGCATATCCATACAGATTCAGTGATTTTGATGATCCTTGCTTGCAAGACACCACATTACTCATTACATGTAAGACAAAAGGCATGAATTAGAGTTCAGAATAAATTAGGCATGAATTAGACAAGATACTCCCATTTTTCTCACATTAGCCCAGTTCACCAACAGGTTTGTGAAATTTTGCAAGTATGAATTATCAGCATTATAACTTTGCGTATTGACAATGAAAAGACCGGTGCATAAATAACTCGGGGTTCTCAAAACTAGAAGTGGTCAAAACTGGATTTCATTTCAACTTCCAGGCCTCATGCATTTTGATAGTGGTGCAGCTTGTACAGCAGAACTTTTCCTCCAGCATGCCCTACAGACAAAAACCCGCTGTTTGGGCTGAAATCAAGGCACCGAGGATAGTGAAGGCTGAACCGAGGCCCTGGCCAGTTCTGGAACACACTCAAGGAAGGGACATGGACAAGTCTCATTCCGTTCTTATCCTTCCTTGAGCTTATCGCCAAAATCTGGGCATCATGGTTGAACTTCATTTCACCAATGTCAGTGGTAAGGTTTTCAATGATCTTCAGTGGCTTCCTCTTTCCGCCCAGGAAATCATCTCTCTTGTACACATTCACGATGCCGCTGTTGGAGCCTGTGGCAAACAATGAGCCGTCCTGTGAGGTGCAAAGCGAAACACCACCCAGGGAACCATCATCCATAGCCTTGTGAATGCACTTCCTTGTTCCGATGTCCCAGTGGTAAACATGGCCATCTCCGCCACTGCTCAGAAGCTGGTTTCCACCATCCGCAAAAGCCAGCGAACGCACGCTTCCGTTCATCTTGAGGGTTCCAATGAGCTGCTTTGTCCTGGAAGAAATCAAAAGGATGTAACCTTCATTACCGACAAAAGCAATTGTTTTTGAATCGGGTGATATCTCAAAGCTCTCAAGGCTTTTCTCCTCGCGCCCTGTCAGTGGTCCAATCTTACTGACAGCAGCATTCACCAGATCAAATGAGTAGAAGAATTTCCGCCTGCCTGAAAGGATCACCTCAGAGCCATCAGGGAGAAAGGAGGCCTTGTGGACAGGACAGTCCTCGATAAATATGCTCTGGATCTTGGGATTTCTCTTCCCATCAATCTGGAAAAACCTCAGGTGCTTGTCCAAACCAGCAGTAAGCATCAGCTGCCCATTCCTGTGAAACTGAACTGAATTGATAGGACCATTCGATGGCTCCTGTACATTGGCATCCACAAGCCTTGAGAACTCTAGCATGCCAGGCAGAAGTTTATCTGTATCTTTGACAACAAGCTCATCATTATTCTGGAGGATATCATCCACACCACCCTCATCATCAGACTCACTATCTGAGTTGGTTTGAAGAGGCGCTTTCCTGTCCATGTCAGCCCAGCCAGTGAACGGGTTCAATTTGGCGTGCTGACCACGCAACCTAGTCTCATATTCTCTCCCGGATATTACATGATCATCAGCCTCTTTTCTTAGCTTTCTCAACCTTGCAACCCTCAGAATGTCCACCTCTGTCTTATCCTCCTCTTCATCGACCCATACAGGCTTCCTCCCCTTGTTAACCACCTCATCTTCTTCATCCTCATGGCCCAAGTCCTCCTCATAAATAGGCACATCATCCACACCATCACCAGCAGACCTATCAGTGAAGAATAAAGGTGCATCCTGGTCAGGAGACACCACTGCAGCCCCTACCTCAGTGCCGAACTCTGGTGGTGCATACAGGGCACCAAATAATGAACTCTCCAGCTTCCGCATCTCCTCCTCTTCTTTGTTCTGCTGCACCTTAGCTCTTTTCTTCTTTCTTTCTTTGTTGTGATTCTTCAGCTTTTCTTCCTTCTTCTCTGCATCCATGGCTATAGGAGAGCCCATGCCCTCGTCATTGCCATCATCAGCTCCACCTTTCTCCAGTAGCCTCTTCTGAAGCGCGTTCTGAGATATCAAGCTCATCTTGCCTGAAATAAAACAGCAAATATCAGAATAAGTCACATTATTAACATAAATGTACTAGAGTTGTACAAGTTGCACGTAAACTACAGAAACTATGATAGACCAATCAACCTTGAAAACAGAGACACACACCATATATAAATATATTTAACACAAAGTTACTATGTTTGGCTACATCAACAGAAAAACAATACAAAATCAACGAATAATCTTGCTAAGCTTACATCACAACTAGGACACAGCAGATGTGGAATTAGGAGTGGGGAATGCTGCCAGCACAAGGCCAAAAGATCCCTACACCCACGATATTATGTTTTTAGACCCAGGGTCCCCATGCCCAATAGCAAGGCTTGGATTAACATACACAACAGCAAGAACTTAGCAGAAATGTACACATGAAAAACTAAATTTTCGAAATGAAAAGTTGACAGGAATTAGCAGCTAGTGTTTCATAAGAGTATTAAAAAGAGGTTAAACATAGCATACGGTTAACCTGTCAAAAGGTGCATCACCCAATCGATACTTGAAAAACAACTTGCAACTGCAAGTTATTCAATTTAATCTACAATCTGCAAATGCTGCAAGCAACGTGGTTCACGGAACCATAACAAATGGCAGGAAGGATCAATATGCATTAGTTGCACAAGTTTCAAAACATTTGATACAGATTCCACCAAGCCCCAGGCCCCAAGGTTGAGTTACTTTTGTCTAAGAAAAAAGGAAGTGCAAAACAAATGCATAATGATTAAGATGTGATGAATAACTCATACAAGAAGTTCTGTACCTGTTACGCATTCGTTTATGACATGAAAGTATACAACTACTATATCTCAACATTTCCAAAACTAGAGCACCAGCCATATGACATTATTTGTAACCATGAATAATGGGACTATCACATGGCGATCAAGTTGCGGTCAGCTATATGACATTCATACAATTCCTACATCCTACAGTCCAAATGAACTGCAAGTAGTTCAATTTGGTTGTCAGTGCATCGTATACAACTGATCAGGGGGAATATTTTTGTAGCCAAGACAATCAATACATACTCAGAACAGAAAAATACAAGAAGGGTAGTAGAACATAGTAAAATACCTTCTGATTCAGAGATCAAGATAATAGAAGACATTAGGAACAAGACCTAGTTTGAACATTGCTAACATGTCAATATGCGAATACACCATCGATCTTAAACAGAAGAAACACCTAAGACGTTTTCCCCTCTCCTTGACACCGACATACCAGAGAAGCCTCCTAAAACTGAACTAATTTTCAGTTTCTGTCTTACACGTCACAGTATTTGTAGTAACAAGGCTTGTAAGTTGAGATTTACATTACATAACATTTGAATAAGGAAACAACCGTAATAATACAACATAAAAAATCGAAGTCTTGCATCAACATTTCCCCAAAATTGTTACTCTTCTTTGTAAGGTAGCACCGGAACTTTAAACCCACGAATAAGTAGATAAACTGACATTACTTTAGGAAAAGAGACCAAGAGTGTGCCGGAGCTACCTTCATTGGATGCCTTGAGGAAAGAGTCGTCCTGCGAGTCCGCTGTGGCGGAGGCCGCGGCCGATGCTTCGCCGGATGCATCAGCGGAGAAGAGACGAGGGTAAGCGGGGCCAAACGACGACAGACGCGAAGAGTGTGGATTCGTAGATGCGGCGATGTCACGGCGAAGGGCGGCGGTCGCGAGCCTCGACATGTCTCCGGCGGCGCAGCAGCGGCGGCGAAGAGGAAGGGAGGAGTCTAGACACCTGTGCACGAACGGATCGCAAATGGGTCGAGTCATCAGTAACTTAATGGGCTTACACTCAATCAATTATCTATATGGGCCAAATTTTGGGCTTCGTGAATTAGGAAGGCCGTTCAGACAAGTACGCCTCTGTAGCTAGTAGTTCTAGAACGAAGCGGCTCGTCGTTCTCGCATCTCCAGGAAAAGTGAGAGGAACCGGTCCCGTCTCTTTCGTGGGAGGACCAAACGACGGCGAAGAAGGTGGTGCGCGCACCAGGCCATCGACCAGCCTGCGACGACGTGGCGAAACGAGGACTGCTCCTCAGCTCCGGCTCTAAACCCCACCGCCGAACCTGTTGCTCCCGCCGCGGCCCTAGCATGAGGTGGCTGGCACCGATCTCGGCTCGCCGCGGCCGCATCCTCCTCTTCGTCCTCCTCGTCGCCCTATGCTCGATTCCTGGTGAGATCTAGCTGTTGCTTATGAGCATGTGCTTAGACTCGGATCAAGGTTGCTAGTTTTTGATCGAAAGAGTGGTTTGACCGAGCTGATTAATTTTCTGTATCTTATTATATTATCGTTACTTCGAAGGAGAGCAGCCATTAGAAATGTTTGATGTACCAATGGGTTAATGGATGTTAAAATATCATGGATGGGTTGTGTTGTATTGGTGCTAGTGCTACCATTTGGGGTAGAGGATTTCATGATTTGTATATTTGTGAAAAGAAATTGTGCATATCAATCGTATATGTTTTTTTATGCGAAAAATCAATGGTATAGGTAAATCGCTATTCATTTCTTTTCACTGGGTAGTTTCCACGTTGGTTTATTTGTGAAGACTAAAAGATGTCGGTTGTGGTACTTTGAAAGGAAATGGAAGTTAGAGTTTGCCAAAGATTAGTGTTAATAACGAAATGTGATAAAAATTATTATAGATGTAGGCTGGATGTAGGGTCCCTGTTAGAACGGAGCATTGCAAATATTTCTATTAGTTAGAGGTATGTGGGATCCTGTACGTTTACGAGCACACTCAGCTACCAATCACTGCAGATCCAAGACAAATAGAAAATTCCATGTGATATACCTAATTTTTTACATCATGATTTTACATAGCATTTGTGTCTTGCATATCTTAAAATTTTGAAATAAGCTGGATAGTTTTTGTATTCTGTATTATTTTGGCCTCTTGGTTTGTTATCAGTTACATGTAACAGATGTAAAGTAATGTGGTCATGATTTTCATTGCTTCACCTGCAATTGTTTGATAAATGATTTGTGAAAACATAATAATAGAGATACTGACTAGAGATCTGGGAGTCTACACTAGGATCAATTGATTAGCTAGTAGCAAAAGGATGATGCGGATGTGTATTGATATTGTTGTGGTGCCAAAAAACCATTGGTTTGTCTTGTTAATCTTGTTGTGAAATCAATCCTTCTCCTTTGCACTGAAAGCTTTGCTAGGAATAGTGCTATGACAGTAGTGTGTTTTTGTCTGTGGTGTAAACTACAGTAAGACAGCCTTATAATTTCTCTACTTCAGTAGTTCAGTAATGAAATTCTACAGGAAACCATGCTATGGGGAAAAAAACAGAGGTATCGTTAAGGATCATATATATTATTTAATGTCTGAATTTCTGTACATATGTGCTATGACATAGTAGTAAAAATATGTCCAGTAATGTCACCAGTTCAAAAGTTGAACTAGCACAGCCTTTCACACCGGTAGTGTGAAGATTTTACTCCGTATCTTTTTTTTTTATGCTGTAAGGGTCGTAAAATATAATATGCTTCTTCTATTACTCTTGCTTTGGGCATCACTGCTGACACTTTCATTTTATAGGGAGTTCGTCCTCAAGGAATGTAACACTAGATTCAATTGATATATTTACTACCCATGAATGGGTTCCCATCACCAAACCAGTTGTGTATTTCCGTTGCAACGGAGATAACAAGATCTATTTGCCAGACGTTAAGGAGAAAAACTCAATATATATCTTTAAGGGTGAAGAATCATGGCAGGTTAGTCAAGCTGTTACTGTAGCATATGAGCAAATTTAGTTGTTTTTACACTTGATCCGTATGCGCAACTGTGGTGTTCTATTTTATGTTTTCTTGTCAGCGTTGCATTGCATATTGAATGGTGTATCATTTTGGCAGCCCTTGACAGAGCTTCCAGAAAAGAAATGCAAGCGATGTGGTCTATATGAAGAGGACACCTTTAAACCTGATGATGTGTTTGATGAATGGGAGCTGTGTTCTAGTGACTTCAAAGACGGGAAGTACACCCGTTTCAAGGAAGGCCAGTTTAATGCAACCTTCTTGTGCCCAGATTGTACTGCCTCTGCCGGTAGGCTTTTTTAAGTGATTCATTTCAGTTGCTTTTCTGTTATTTACGTAATTCTTTGCGTCACTTTTTATGATGAATTGCAATGTGGAACCGATAGCCTTTTCTGTTCTTATTTTGGAGTTTCTTTTGCTCAATATCTTTTTCTTTCCCTGCCAGGTCATTCTGGGGCTCACGAGTCCAGTGCGGATGTGGAAACAAAGAAAGCATCTGTTGCGGTAATCATAGTAGTCAGTGTTCTTGTTTCAGTCCTTGTGGTCATTGGCATGTTTCTGGGCTACAAGTACTGGCAGAAGAGGAAGAGGGAGCGTGACCAAGCGCGATTCCTGAAGCTCTTCGAAGAGGGAGATGACATTGAAGATGAACTGGGCCTTAGCAACGAACTTTAGAACAGTATATATAGACAGTCTGACCTCTGACCTTTTCAGAAAGGGGGTGTTGTTGTCCACGTTTTGTTGTATAAAACGGCCAGCAGTTTGCACATCACAGGTTTTATGTTGTATAGTATGTTCTTAGTTCAGAGAAATCATTCTTGAGAAAACTTTGATTCAGTTTAATCAGTGTTTCTGTATGGCGAAGTTGAATCTTGCAGCATTTTGCTTGGTTACAGTATAAGATTGCTTCGCAGGGGATGGGGCGTTTAGTCTTCATCATATGCTTGCCGTTCTCCTTTCTTGGTCAGTTCCCCCTGTTTATCCAAGTAGCCGCCGTCGATCAGCTGGCCAACCACACACTCCAGCCCCTGTAGCTCGGACGGGTCAAGAAACTCGAAGCCTGGAATGCCGTCAGCCGCTTGTCTCATGAGCATGAACGCGAGGTAGAACCGTGCGCCATCTCGCCTTATGGCGGGAACGCTGTGCTCGTCGAGTCCAGTGTACACTCATCCTCCATGTACAGCCGGTGGCAATGCCCCGGACCGGCGTCGCCAGCCACGGCCAAGCGCCTGCACGCAGCCTCCTTGGAGATCATCTCAAACGGCTCTTCCGACCGCACGCCGGGGTCGACGACGTACGCGATCCCAGGGACCCGCACGTCAGTCGCCAGCACCACTTTCCTGCAGCCGCCGGGCGCGGGGTCCCGCGCGTCGCCGCCCATGAGCTCTGCCGGGAGGTGGTTGTGTACCCGGCAAATGACCAGACCCGGCAACCCGAGCTGGCGTAGCCGATGGCACGCCTCCTCGACGCGGACAACGTTTGGTAAGAAGGCCAGCACGTCGCCGGGCGGGCTCGACCTGTGAATGTCCGCCACCTCGTCGACCACCGCGCTGAGCATGTCGAGCACGGGCCCACGCGAGTAATGAACAACAGGGTGCGACGACGCGCGCTGGAACGCAACGACCGGCGCGCCACCGAAGAAGCCGCTAAGCTTGTCGTCGTCTGCCGGCCCACCCGCAGTGCAGACCACGATTCTGAGGTGTCCCATGGCCCCCGCGGTTGAGGCAGCTCGCAACATCGCGAGGAGGACGTCGGTGCAGAGCGTGCTGCGGTCGTGCGCCTCGTCGATGACCACGGCGCGGAACGCCGGTAGCACGCGCTGCGGCGGCCGGGTTTCGCGGAACACGTCGAGGAGGCGCCGGGTGGTGGTGAACGCGACGTTGCTCTGCCACTCGTCGCCGCCCTTCGCTGCGGCCACGCACGCCGCGAAGTGCCGGGGCTGCGCGCAGATCACCGAGGAGCCGCGGGAGCACCGAGGATTTCCCCGAGCCGGGCGCCGCGGAGACGATGACAACCTGGTGGTCTTCGAGGTGTTCGAGTATCTTCGTCATGTGGTTACATATCGCCGGTGCCTGCCGCCCCGGTTCCTGCGGAACGCCGGCCATGGCCCACGGATTCAGTACCAACGCCGGTAAGTGACGGGACGAGGAACAGAGTCTAGACTGACTCGTAACAGTATCGGCTGTGCTTTCCTTTTTTGTTCTGGAGGTTTTAGGCTTTGAGCACGGAAAAACAGAAGACGGACTGTAGCCTATGTGGGTTGGGCCAGGCTAGAATACAAAGTTATGGTCTGACTGTCACAGAATTCCCTATATGTTGATCCATGGGAGGCGTCGAATCAATCGGTGTTTGAGATTCATGTGCCTCTCGTCGACTGTCATGATGCTCCGGTGAGTGGTGGCAAGGTCGACTAGGTGGCGGAGCGCCGCGGATCGTACGGGCGCGTCGCTAGGATGGATGCGGGGAGTGATGGTGTCGCCGAAGGTCGAGTTAGGATATCCGGTTGGGCGGCGAGGGCTAGGGTTCCGATGAGCTTGTTAGTGTTTCCACAAACTCCATCCTTCGAACATTGAGAGAGGGCTCGAGGGGCGGTGGTCATGACTCGGTAGTGGGTCACGATCCGACGGTGCGGCTAGGCGACGGTGGCGTCGCCGAAGTCGCGAGTGGTCGATCGGTGCTCGGGCGGGATAGGCGATTGGGGCGTCGAAGTCGTAGAATTTTGTGGCGAGTGGCGGTATGACGGGCGGTGGTGGTGGATGCAGCGTCGCCGGCCGTCGGAGGTGGTGGCCGAGGGTGGGCGGTGGTCGGCTGTCGCGAGGTAGAAGAAGGTGAGGAACCCGTGGACCGGCTTTGAGCGGGTTGTGGGTCGATCTATCGGAGAGATCACGTCGATTGATCAAGGTACAGGAGGTTCCCTGTCTGAGTCTATGTTTGACCAACTGTGTTTTGACCCAAGCTATGAACATTTTTGAGTCCAGAGCGAGCATTTCCAAGAGTTACCATAAGATTTTTTCAGCATTTTAATTAAGTTAATGTGCATTAACCAGCTTGCACCTAACAACCTAAGCTGATGGAGAAATGTGTGCAATTTATTTATGGTTCAACATGCCCCTCACGTGCAGCTCTTATGGGCGTAAACATAGAAATAGAGGTAACGTAACAAAATATACGGTTGTCGGAGTTGAAGTCAAGACCTCTAGCTCAATACAATGTTAAATTACTGTGCACTAACCAGTTACCTAAGTTGATGGAGAAAGATATACAATTCACAATTAACAAGAACAAAACCACATTTTCTCACTACTTCCTTCCGTTCCTTTGCTTTTCTTTTCACTTTGTTTTTGAGGAATATTCTTTTCACCTAACTTCGAAATACACTCGCCTCCGCATGAGCGCTTACCGTGCTTTTTGCCACCTGCTGGCTTTCCAGCCGTGCTGTTGTGAAATTAACCCACTCCTTTCTTATTTGTTTTTGAACCTGTTACTAGTAGTACTTCATAGGAGTTGTTCACTAGTGCAGCCTCACTTGTTTATTTTGGTTAGTTCGTGTGGTATCTTGATTATATTGTTTTAGGCCTACTATTTGTCTGGTGGCCGTTCACATGACCAGATGACCGCTATTGTTGATTATATCCACGTGTTTTATAACTAGGCCGCTGATAGTTCTTTTTTGTTATCTATGGCGATTCTTTGGAGCCGTCTTTCTAATTCTAACGATATTCAGGTGTGTTTCTCCTTGTTCACTTCACACTGTTCTGAATATGTGACTTAAATATGGACAGGTTTAAATTAAACCATTTGGCTGATACCATATACAGTACTTACCAATTGTCCTCGCGTGTATACTTTGATTTTTAAAAAATTAACAAACCAGGTGCTTCTTTCAACGAGGTACAGGTACTGGTTCTAGTAGGTTCACATCAAGCGAAACAGGTGGAACATTGATGATCAATACGAGGCGGTGCGTCGATGACACCCAACTGAAAAGAAAAGTGGTGAACATGCGAACGTGGCAGCAGCAAGTCTAGTCTAAAGTCTAGACATGCCGTAGTACAGGAGTTACGACTCCATCAGTCGCTCGGACCCGCAGCACCGGTGACGGAGAAGTAATGCCATGAGTCAGGCTCACATGCGATTCCGTGAGCCCAGCGATAAAGGCTGACGAGATCAGCAGCTACAGGTCGCCAGCTCTGCGTGTCGTGTCGTCGCCCCCACGCGACGGCGCCATGGCCGGCAGGATCCTTGGGAGCCCGGATCCGTAATTATATCTGCTCATTTGTTTAATCCTGGCCTGTGCGCGGACAAATGCAAAGTGCTCGTCCGCATCATCACGCTCCACCCCATACGCTCCCCCTTTTTTCAACGCGATCTTCTGAGGCGTGCTGCTCCAACCGACGTCGTGTGGTGCCGATGGCTCGTCGGGAATCCTGCGTGTTTGCACTTGTCGGTGCGGCGCGTGACCGCAGAGGATCCGGATTTGCCAAGTGCTGCCCTCCACGGGCGAGAAGGGCCAAGTGCTGCTGCCCTCGACAACTAGCCAGTCAAGGCACGTCGTGCCGTGCCGGTCCCTACAGGCTCAAGAGAGTCCACTGACCCTACGCCAGTGTGGTGTGCCGCCACCAACTCCATCAATCGTAGCACCCCAAATCAAACCGCTCGCACCTCGTTCTCGGCGCGCCAGGCCATCGAAGCCGCACCACCGCACGCGGCTGGCGTGGCCCCTGGTCCGAGCGGGAGCGTCGCGGCGCAGAACGGGCTTTCCTCCCACACGCGGACCGCGCACGCCACCGGCCCCGCCGAGTCACCGGGCACCCAGACAACAAGTGGGCCCGCCGGGACGAACGGACGGCTCCAGTCAACCCGTCGAGCCACGCGCTCTGCGCCCTGGACCACCCGATCTGCCGCGCGCCGCAGTGCTAGTGGCACTACTCGCTCCTCCTACTGCCCGGCACGGCGGGGCCGTGGGGAACTTCCGCGAAGCCACGCGGCCCGTATCTGCGACGGCTGCAAAAGGAAAAAGAAAAAAAAAGAGCGCAAAAAAATTCCAGCGCGCCGTAGTTTCGGTTCGGCAAGTAGCGAGAGCGAGAGAGATAGAGAGAGGTAGAAGGAGGGAACGAATCAGATGGGATTGGTGGGGAAGGAAAAAGACAGGTGAGGAAGCAGGGAGAAGCGAGCGGATTGGGAGTGGTTGCCGCCGCCCTTCAAATATCCCGGCTGCCGCGCCGCCTGAGCCTGCTACATAGCCGCAGGCTTCGTCTCCAGGCCACACTGAACCCGCGCGAGCGAGCGTTCTCCCTCCGTCGGAGTGGAGAGGTTGGAGCGATCAGGTGCTTCTTCATTCTCTTCCGCTCTTTTGTTTGCTTGTCACGCTGTTCGTCAGGTGCCGGTGGGCGGAGGGTAGGGGCTAGCTGCAGATTTTTGGTCTCATTCTTTTTACTTGCAGATTTCTGGATCCATCTCGCTCTGATTTGGCGATTAAAGTCTCTTCGCCGATTTTTTTTCGTGTTTTGTTGCGATTTGGGAAGAAGGGGGAGAATATTGCGGTTGTTTCTCGACGATTTGGTGAGTTCTTGGAAGAATATTTGAGATGCTTCTCTTACAAGCAAGCGCGTCTGAGCTTGTTGCTTTTGTCTCCGGGATTCCTGTGTTCGGGGGAAAGGTTTAGCGCGGCATCTCGTCAGCAGTATGGCTTGGGCCTGCTCGGGATTGCTATGAAGTCGAGAGCGGTTGCTTTGTACTACTGGATTATTGGTTAGTTACGGTATTACTATGATCTATTTGTGCGCGTTTGCAATCAATGAATGGATCGAGCTGTAGCAAAACGATTGACTCTGCTTTTCAAGTTCAGTGATAGTACTAGATTGTACTCTAGTGCTTGCATTGTAACATCGATCTACCTTGTTGTTCCTCTTATAGAAAACTCAACGCTCTGAACCTAACTTGGTAACAAATACTCTATATGGAAGATTCGGATTTTTTTTTATCTCAGTACATGCTACTCTTTTAATCTCTTATGTATGGTCTACAGTGCCATCTGTCTGTTCATGTTGGTTGGTACGCGTTGTGCCGTGCTTTCTTGTGCTTGCATAACTGACCATCATTTGTACCAGGGAACGCAGACAAGGCAAGATGTCGGTTGCCAACAAGGAAGAGGTACTCAAGAACTTCCCTCTTGGAGAGGTTCTTTCTAGTTTGTTCAGACGTCTTTTCTCCACAGTTGCATATGAATTCTTGATGTTTTATGGGCAGGTTTGCACTCACCGACTTGTACCGCGATTGGGTGAGCCGGCGGTTGGTGTGCCTATTAAGAAGAGGCCAGTTTCTGTGTCTGGTAGCTCGGCTGCGTCTAGCATCCCGCCCTCGATGCAGTCCCTATCTTCAGTGCCGGAGGTACCCGTTTCAGCTGGGGAGTCTTTCTTCAACACAGCTAAACATGATGCAAATGTTTTCGCCAAAGGTAAGGAAACCATTCATTCCCAGATCTTAGACCATGTCAACAGGTCCTTTACGCTTCCCCTCTTGTGCAGAAGTTAATAGGAGTACTGCAGAGCTTGATGATTCGAAGAGTCAAAGATTTTCAGCGCTAGATTTACAGTTAGCATCTTCTCGACATGGTACAAATGCCTATGGTTCTGCCGTCAAGAAGGAGAAATTAGATCAGTGTTTATCTCGCTTTCATTCAGTACAACAACACAATAATGTTCAAATAGCGAGTGAAACAAATGCCTCTTCTAATGCTTGCTTTGGGAAACTACCTAATTTGGATCTGAACGTGCCACCGGACCCAATTGATTCAGATGAAGGCTTACCTGCAATGTATGAAAGCAGTAATGGGATGTATAATGGATCAATTCAACATCAGAGTCCACGGCTTCCTACAGTAAGCAATGAACCAGGTCGTAACATTGACAGTCTGAGCCTGGCTGCTTCATATGAGCCATCTCGTAAATCTGGGCCAGGTGATGTTACCTTAGATTTACAACTTAAACCACCAGCTAGACCTGAGATAGGCAAATCCTGGAAAGGACTTACTCCAGCTCCAGAATTGAGTCTGTCTCTATCTGGTACACCCATGGATGAGCCCAAGGCTCTCAGTACTTCAAATGCTTTATTTAGTTCTGAGCCTGCTCTAAGTTTGAAAAATGTCAGCGAGGAAGCCGCTACACTGGTGTCAGATAAATCAACAGTTAGGGGGCTGTGGCTCCTGTGCCCTCCAAAGCGAACCCTCAGAATACATTACCAACTGTTACTGGAAGTGATAAGATTGTGTCTAATAATATGGTGAAGAAAGAACCTGAAGAACCAGTGCTCAAGCACATTCATGATAATGTTGAAAAGACACAGCTTTCAGTTAACAATTGTGCTGAGTATGGAAAAACGGATAGTGCTCGAGTTCCCGGTAAAACTCAGTTTGATCTGAACTCGAACATCTTTCCCAATAGCAGCCATGATGGGCTTGGTATAATTACTGATAATGTGCCTATACCTGGTCCAACTTTGCTTGATACTGTCCCCACTAAGGCTGTGCCAGTTGTTCCTGATAAAATTCAGAAATTTGTGAAGTGCGAACAATCCACGAGTGATGTTCCTAGTACTGCAGTAGCAACAGTAAGTAATCATGCAACACCGACGTTGATGAAAGCAAAATCATTGCCTTTGGGAATTAATGTTGCCAACCGTGCTACTGGATCATGTGAGGCTTCCACTCCGTTAGAACCTTCATTCTCTGATACTGTATGGAAACCACCAGCCGATCATCTTAATGCTGATGAGGATAAGGCACGGAGGCCTTGCGATGCGTTGCGGTTGCAGAGGTCCTCCAACCCTATAGTTGAACCTTTGATTCAGAATTCCCAAGGTTATGCTGCTAATGATGGTATGTCGCAAGGAAGTGCTGAAATGGATTGCTCAGATGATGATGATAATACTGTCTTCCGGTTACCTACTGCTGATATACCTCAAGGTGGGTCATCAAGGAATGGCCCAACCACTGAGGATGGCATCAATATGCTTAATTTAGGAAAAGAGCTTAAGAAAGATCTTGATTCTGATTTGCATCAGGATACATCTGTGACAAATAAGGATGCTAAGGATGATGACCACTGTGTTAAAATCAGGGACAGTACTGTCAGCCAACCAGTTGAGGAGGAGCATCAAAAGGCGGTTTTTATTAATGAAGAATCAAGGGAAAATCAATTATTGACGCTGAATAATCCTAACAATAGTATGCAGGATGTTAAGACTGCCACAGGCTCCTGTTCTACAGATATCCAAAGGTCATTGGCTTTGGAAAATCCCACTTCCTCTAAAATAGGATCTATTAAGCAATCAGGTATGACTTTGGATAGCTGCCCTCAAAAGACTAGAAGCCTAGATATAAAGTCAGAAACTAGCTTGTCTCCACATGGTAAACTAGCTGCTAGTTCCAGCGAGGACTTTGCAAAGAATGCTGCTGCGAAGACTGAGCATGACACAGAAATTGAAGAGGTGGCTAATCAGTCTGGTGTGCGCCCGAGAGATTCTGTCACCGGTGAAAGTTTAGGAATTGATGACGCCTCAAGTAGTCAACCACATAGCTCATGTGGAAGGATGAAGACAGCTTCTGAAAACTCAGATGAGAAGTCTAAACCTGACTCTTACATGACATCTTCGGTATCAAATGAAAGAGATGGGCAACTTGTTGGGTCACACAAGAGAGATCTGGGATATACATATGTGAATAGGTATGATTCTTCTCATTCGTTTCTTTTGTGCGATGCATATAACTCAAGATGTCTCCATGCATATGGTTTGTTTGTTTTTATTTTTCAATGGAAATACGAAATCCTTGTTTCCCCCTGTCTATTCACCTTTTTTTACAGGAATGAAAGATGGGAAAGGTTCATGGAATCTGAGCGAGAAAAAGCCAAAGGAGGCTACCAAGATGGCAGACGTGGACCTGACATGATCAACCAACGAAGGATAGATCACCGTAATGGTGGACGTGGCACTGGATCCCGCGGTTATCAAAGAAACTTTCGCGGTCCAAGAATGAGCAATGAGAACCCATTTGAAGATGACCTTGGGCACTTGTGCCGAATTCCACATAAGCGGCGTCATACACCACCTGCTATCTGCAGGAGAGATATGGACATTGATGATTTCTCTGGAAGAGAAGTTCCAGATCCTAGGCTGCTGGCACGTAGACAGATAGAAGACTTACCAGAGGACATGATCCAAGAGAGGTTCTTTAGGCCACATTCCCATCGACATAATGCTCATGGTGATCATGGGTTTATTCACAGAGAGAGAAGTCATTCGCCTGCACAAAGAAGGGGTGCTCCTGTGCATTTTCACAGGGGACGATCACCTGAAGCGATGCGCTTGCCTCATCGACATCACACCCGGCGCCATGATTCACCTTTGGATCGTATAGGCCATGATGAGAGAGGTATGCAAAGAAACACGAGGAGGTGTGGTTCACACCGAGATCTGGAAGGAGATGCCTTTGAGCCACCTTTGCATCCTGACCACCTAGCTGGATTTCATGCAGAAGAGGAACTCATGGATAGGAGGAAGTATAGAAACAGGAGAGTGCACCGGCGATCCTTGGAGGGTCCGGCTGACGATGATGAGATGATTTCCTACCATTTAGAGGAGGAAATAGAATTTGCTGAATGTGGTGGGCCACAAGAGCACGATGGCCGCCTCAGGAATAGGATGGGACACAGGATGAGGGGAGAGCAAGAAGATGGCTGCAGGCACCGTGGTCCTCAAGGGTGGCGTGATGTGGACTCTAACGACAATAGACCAAAGAGGAGGAGGTACTGATTTAGTCAGGGCAACTACAAATACAATGGAACTAAATTTGTTTATACGTTGGCCCTTCCGTGCACTAATCATGCATCTGGCCACAGTTCATAAACAAACCCAGCGCTATTCTACCAGCACCTTCTCTTCCACATTGGTTTCTTTGTTACATGAAGTGTAACATCTACAGGACAAAGCACTTGCAGCTCCTGAGACTGACGTATTCTAAAATGGCCCTGGGCCCTGGTTGATACAAGTTGAGGTATTGATGCATGGGTACGGAGGTGAAACTGACATTTCAGGTTAAATCAATCTGAGCGAAGACTCTTAAACGCTCTGGCATGTGTTATCTTCGCTTGGCTGGAATTGAATTGAAAAAAGGGGATAAGAATCTATCACCATATTTCGTCAAAGACTGTACATGCATGGTGCTAGTAGGCCACTTGTATTACAGTGACTTTGACTATAATTTCGTTTGAGTTGATATGGATATGCAGAAGGATAGTGGGCGGCGGCATCGGTGTGGTATGAGTTGATGTCTTTCTTGGACTGACTTGACTCACTTAGCCTTTCTTGTTCAATAATGTACCAGCAATGCGCACTGAATAAATGTGTTTTTGGCACCTTCCTTTCTGGGATCTGGAAAAATATGAGCAAGTTGTGACTTATGATAGGGACAGCACGAGTTGGTTGGAATTTACTCCTGTGTTGAGCATGGCGCTGGAAGGAGCTGTGAAGCTTCAGCTCCGTAGTCAAGTCGTAAAAGCTTGTGATGCGCCTGATCTGTTGACGAGATTAGAAGATTGGTTGGCACTTGCGTGTATTGGCACTTGAATGATTGGCGCGCAGAGGGCTTAGAAGATTGATTAGAGTGATATACTATCTGTGCGATGAGTTCACGGATTGCCATTGGCGTACTTTGGCGGCGTTGACGCGATACAGGTGAGCGAGCGCGTAGAAATCGTTTGGTTGACTCACTCCGTAACTTGTCCTGTTCGCTGGGCAAAATCACCCGATTTGCCTTGCAGAGTCGCAGTGCAGCACTCGCGCAGCTATGACTCGAAATAGCGACCGTTACCAGCACTCAAAATCGACGAGTGATGCAACTGAAGAAACGGAACGTTTGGGCAGACAAATCTCTGGATGCAAGAACGGCAGAAGAAACGGAACAGCTGGGCTGAGCCCAGCCTCTGAATGAAACTCTGAGAAGTCTCCTAGCAAACTCAGGAGGTCTAACAATTTGAGATAACAGATGCAATTAGATAAACACATGTAAAAGAGGAAGTATTTCTTTGCTCAACCAAATGGTTAACATTTCCAATTTGTGACAACAGGTATATAATCGGCCAGACACATCGAGAGGCAATAACAAAATTACAAAACAAAAAAGATGCATCCTACCATACCAGAACAAAAAATTCCATTCACCGGTCAGCCGGCGGCTTGGCTGCCGCCGCTCCGGGCCACTTGCTGATCCGCTCCTTCTCGTACTTGACAAACAGCGCGGCGGCCGCGGCGACGGTGTAGACCTGCAGGAACAGCGTGGCGGGCTGATGGTACTTGACCAGGGCCTGCCCGGAGCCCAGCTCCACGAGCAGCAGCGCCGCCAGCCCCACCGCCGCCAGCGCGCCGTTGAGCCGCTCGCTGTACGCGGTGAACCCGAACTCGACGGGCGCGCCGAAGCGGGACTTGGCCTCACGCAGCGGCACGGGCGGCAGCGTCACGGCGTTGGAGGAGGACGCGCCGGCCCCAGAGCCCTTCTTCTTCCGTGCGCCGCGCTTCTTGGGCCCCACGCGGGACTTGATCCGCATGATGCGCTCCTCGAAGTCGTCGTCCGCCGTGGCCGTCTTGGTCGCGGCAGCCGGCTGCTCCTGGTCAGCGGAGGCGGTGTCCTCGCCGGAGGAGGACGCTCGAAGAGGAGGGGCGAGAAATTTCAGCGCGCGGCGGCCCCGGTGATGCAGCGGGACATGAAGGGTGGTCGTTGTGGCGGGGGCGAAGCGGCTGGAGAGTGGCGTCGCCATTGCTCCTCCTGTCCCGGGCGCGTGCACGCACCAGCACTTCATGGCGCGTGTGCGTCTGCTCTTGGCATGGCGCTGGCTTGGCTTGGCCTGCCTCTGGTTTTGGATATGGTCTTGGCTGCCAGGCGAGTGGCTCCGGTGGCGGCACGATGGCCTGAAAGCTGCCTCGCGTTGCAGCGTGTACCAATTCGCGTGATGTATCTCGCCTTGACCCAGAGGATATTTCGCGAGCGAAATGGACTGAAGAAATATTTGTTCTCTGTCCGTCTCCACGCGTCACTGTCACGAAGAGAGTTTGGGCCACGATCTATTCTGGCCCATGTTTTGGTTGAACGGGCCTTCAGCTTCGAGCCCTCTACATTAGCAAAGTTTTCAGTCCGATTACGACCCGAGGCCGAATTAGGATTCGTTTCGATCGCTCCCGCCGTCTCAGAAGTCCAGAGCCAATGATTGGGATTCGTTGGCCCACGCGCGCGGCGCACAAGTGGTTTAGCCATGGTGCTGGCGGCTGGCGCTGCCCCTCGCCGACAGTTCCACCAGATGGTGCACGGGAGGTGACGACGGCGCGTTCAGATCCTTTGCAGTATACGTTGTCACCGACATGTCGGTTCGGGCCTATATGTCAATGACTGTTAATGTATGGTGCATTATCGTAGAGGATCCTCTTGTCACAGTGGTCGTACCCGTAGGCCAACCGCGATCTGCGGGCATCCGGGAAAAGCTAGGAAATGGTGACGTCATCAAATGTTAGTTTTCTCCTTGGAGGCATTGCCAAGGTGTTCTGAATCACTCCTTTTTCTGGCTGAGTTTCCCATCGTGACTCACCATCACTCCACTCCTCTCGGTGCAACGGATGCGTCGGGAGCCTTTGCTCTCCACAACATGTGTGCAGTAGACTTCGCGTTTGTTGTGGTCGTTCTACCTTTAGCATAAGACATGTGCTGAATTGGTTGTGACTAAGCTGCACAAATGCATGCTAACGCGCGGATGATATTCAACAAAAGTATCGCACATGACATGCGGGAAGGTTTCTTTACCTTCGGACAGTCCGTGATCCTAATTCTAGCCACACTAATTGTGGTGCTCTTCTTGATCAAGATTCGGGTTACATGCGTCTTTGTGCCCCCTATCCCTCCACCTCCACGAAGATGCTCTTTGGTTTTGACCTTGATGTCGTCCTTCATTGTGGTTCAACGGGTGTTTGCTCTTTTCCGTCTATGGTATTCTTGTTGGAGTCACCAAATCCTATGCAGTGTGTGTTCATGCTTGCTGAATCTCCCTCTTTTATGGATTCCTCCATGCAAAGGGCGTTGGATGGTGGCTCCTGAAGGCCGAATGCTTTAAAAGTGTCACCGTGAACTTCAAGGGTGATCGTCAACTCGTTGTTGTCCGACTCGTAGTGGGCAGCCCTTCCGTCCTTCAAGGTTTCCTCCTATTGTTGGAAGGTGGAGAGTGACACTAGGATGGCGCAGTTACTACGGATATTGTGGTGGTGTAATGGACGTTGTGGTGAAAACAAGTATGTTGCTTGTGCTACGAAGATGCCGGTTCCTATGTGGTTGAGGATTGTTATTGTGTAGATTTGGCACGGGAGAAACTACAATAATTTGGGGATGAATCAGCTCCCTCGGGATAATAGAACCCCAATCCGGTTCGCGCAAGCGAGAATCGTGCGGGTCACACGCCATCCCCCCCCCCTCGCCTCCACCACTAGGGTCGGCGGCAACCCCATCGCCTCGCTGTCCGCCCGCCAATTGCCGCCGTCGCTAAATTCTCCAAATCGATGCGCACCGATACGTCGCCTCGCCGCACCACCGACATGCCCCCTACCTCCGGTCGTAAGACCACGAGTCGAGTAATAGGACGCAAGAGCAAAGTCGATGATTCCGACTATATTTCTCCTTCATTTCGAAAATATTGTCGTTAAGACAGTAGAATTAGTTTAAATTTAAACTAATCTTGTCGTCCTAACGACAACATTTTCAAAATAGAAGAGTATGTTCCACTTTTGGTTTTATTTGATCTCTACTACTTAAAAAATCTGCAATGAATTCTTTCTTTCACCACCTATTTTCGTCCGGCAACGTTTGATCAATAGAATCGTCGTACTCCTTCTCGACCCAATATAACCTTCCGTGCGATCCCCCACCCCACCCAAAACCCAACATGAGAACCAACAACTGCCCCGCCGACCTGCAATCTTCTCCTCCGCCATGACCCCGGTCGCCGTATTGATCTTGGCTACCGCAATCCCCTCATCCGCCACGATCCCATTTCCAACCACCGCGACATTTCTCCTCCGTAGTGACCCCGGTCGTCACGATCCCAGTGCCACGGCATCCGTCCGCCTCGATCGGTCTCCATGGGAGGCGGCGCGCACGAAGGAGAGGAAGGAAGCGGGCTTGGACCAGAGATACCTCATCTCCATGCTCCCTGCACCTCTGCCTCCTCTCACGAAGGGGCAGTAGAAACAACTGTCATCACGGCGCCCATGCTTCAGGTCAGTTGAGCTCTTGTGACCCTAACCTTGTTTCTTTGATTTGGGGTTCGATTTCTCTGATTTAGGGATCTATTTGGGCTTCAACTCCTCCGATTTGTTCGATCTGTTGGTCGTTTATTCAATGTGGCTTGATTTCTCTGATTTAGGGTCTGATTTGTTGATCTCACGAGTTCCTTTGCAACCAGGAGTACGTTGACGTCGAGTACAGCTCGTGGTAGTAGCTCACCCTGTGAATCAACCACAGCTTGCGGCAAGGCACTGCAACTGGTCAAAGCGCGAAAGGAAACAAGAAGGTAGCAATGGCATGTGTTGTACTTGTCCGTCCTTTACATTGTTAATGTTGTACTGTTGCATAACTGCAAGTTACAAGCATGAGGCTATTTAAATTTCAGAATGATGAGTTCACCTTTTGCAATATTAAAGTAGATATCCAAACCTGTTTTTATGAAGAAATTGGAGGCCTGCTTCGTTCACATTAATTTTTCCCTGCTCATTTTTTTACCAAAATTAAGAAATTATGTTGGTTAGGCTTGCAATGACAGTTATGCAATTTTGTATCCTGTCATTGTTGTATTTAAGCTTCACTACATATAGTTACTTATGTAGTTAAATGGTTCCAATAAAATAATTGAATGCTCTGCAGGCTCATTGAAGAGAGTATGAGTAACCGGAAAGCCTCCCATAAGATTCACAGTTTGTACAGGTTAGAGATTCATTTTGTAGGGAACACTGAATTATACAGACAATGATCTCTATTGTAAGAACCACTGCAAACTAAGGGTTCGGTATTCCTGCTAGGAGATATAGGTTCTAGGAAATGGGCTGTGACGGTATTGTAACCACTTAGAGGGTAAGAGTAGCCTGTTAATAGAATGAAGTAAGCCATGCCAGAACTGAATGGTTAATTCAGCATGTTAACAGCTCTTTGCTCCACTAATAGTTTTATTCTCTTTTCATTTTTGTAAATTCAGATCAGCATTGCAAAAAGACTGAAAATGGTACTACATTAGGATCCTTTTCAAGATAACCTGGTACGAAAGGTAAAGTGCTGAATGATGAGCTACTAAGGTCAGGTTACTGCCAATCTACTGCAGAATTTAGAGAAGGTGTCGTTGTGCTTTAAGTGGGTGCGTGCTCTAAAAAAGTAGTTGAATCAATGTATTGTCCTGTGAATAATATACACAATTAATTTGGACTTCAAATTGACATGTAAATAAAATATTTCCTATTTGACACAGGAGAGTTCAAAATTCAAAATTCCCTTCTTATATTTTTATTTTGGAGGGTCTATGGGGCAGATCAGCTTATTGATTTTTTTTTTCATGAACGGCTACATAATTATGACTCAAATGGTTTTTCTATGTTCTGCAGGTCTTCTGGCAGAAATGGAAAAAGCGGTCCGTCTTAAGCCTAAGCACATGAGAGATGAAAATGTCAAGATATCTCTTTTTTGCTCTGTGCTTCTTATGTGCAATCGCTGAACTGTTTTTGTGGTTATGTATTTAAGTGTCTCTGACGGGGTGTACCTAAGCATAATGTAATTTGATTGAAAATGTGCTTTGTTGGCTGATCAAGTGCGCTGTTGCTTATTTCACTGTTAGGTGTCTGATAATTGTTTGTTATCGTTAGAGAAATGCTGTGTTGGTAGATTCTGTAGACCCTGAGTGACGGTCTCTCTATGTATCCTTCCTAATTAATTTTTGCACTACTGTACTTGAATCAAATATTCATATATTCATATTCTGAATTTTTTTCCTTGCTGCATTCTCGCTCATGAAAATGATTACAACACGATTGCTTTCTCCTTAATACTCAGACAATATTTTTCAACACGATTTCACAAGAATATGAACGTCACTTGCTCCTCTTTTGTCCTACTAACCTTGTGAGAAGAAACAGAATGTCACTTGTTCAGTTAAATTTCTTTGTTGATAATCTCACTAAATATTCAATCCCTGCCTTATCAGTTATTGACATTTTGCTTTGGTACTCACGTAAAAATTGGCATTCATGATATGCCGTCATATGGAGTCAGGCCCAAACAATCCTTTCCTACTACACATTTATATATGGTTTCATTAATTTGCATATAATTCATTAAGCCATTGGCCTGTCATGCTTAGGGTGATTGATCTATCAAAGCTAGCCTGTCGTGTTGTTGGGCAGCACACTGAGTAAGTCGGTAAATAAACTCGAAACAATTTGAGTATTGTCTTTTGTCAACGGTAACACTGATGCTTTTTAGAAAATGAAGACGAGAGTTTTAGATTATAATATATGAATCAACTGGAACATCTTGAATTGGAATAATTCTAACTATGCCTTATAAAAAACTTACCCTGCCTTGAATCTGCATGCATGATTGTAACCATTTCTCTTTTAAATGTCTATTATCTTTCAATTCTAAATAATTTCAATTTCAACAGTTATATTCTCATAGTATAATCTATCTATATGACTTGCAGATATTCATATTCATGTTTCAATGTGGCATGAAGGGTTGGTGACCAGGTGATCCACAATTTCAGTGTTTATTCTTGGGAGTAGCATGGCAGATGCATTCGTAGTAGAATGCCTTGTGCATAAACAAAACACCCGTGTCTTGAAGGAATAGGGAGCAACTTTTATACAAATTTCTTTCAATTTCAAAAACTGCGCTTGTGCATTGTCTGATTGAATATATAAGGAATGATCGTGTGAAGGAACTCGCATGGACTTCTAAAGTATCATTTTTTTATGATAACTCCTCACCTTTGCATTGTTACGTGGAATTTCATTGCCCGTAGCAACAGGCACATTGCTAGTATTGTATTATTTTTAACAGAGATAACCGACCTTTTTGTTTTTGAAAAACTAGATGACCGACCTGCCCCTCATCTTTCTCCGCGAAACCACCACCAGCCACCGCGCCGCCGCCAGTTTC
>JAUNZO010002542.1:0-40554 GCA_031894775.1 Chloris gayana
CCCCCCCCTAAACATCATTAGTAATGGCGCGCATCAAGGTCGCTGGCCAATGGGCTACAATGTCAAGTCCTACCACTTAGTGTGTCTTCAATGAAGGAGGAGGGGGCAAATTGATGCCTGGACACTGGCGTATGGGCCGTGACGGGAATCGACCTCAGGTGGCGACGTGGTCCATGTGGAGCTCATCCACATTGTATGGCAGCAACACATTCGTACTGTAAGGTGCCCACCTCTTTCAAAATTCTATCGAGCGTGGAATTCATTCCACTTTCAGCTTTAGACTATGAGAGAAATTTAATCAATTCCACTTAAACCTTAAATTAAGAAATAAATATTGACTCTTAATGACCACTAATTAGAATGAGAGATAATTCCAGTTGCTTCGAGCAATAGAGCGTATGAATTTTCTTTTGATATACTTACTCTCAGTTGTCATGCTTTAACCACTATCTACCACCACAATTTAGTACTCTTTATACTTAAGTTAAGTAATATTTTAAATGTTACAGAAGTTATTTGAATCAAAATCTAGCAAAACTAGCCCATGTTTTAGTAGGATGTATTCTCGTAGACGAGAGAAATACTTTAGTGAACATAGGGTTTCAGTTAATAATCCCTAACAAAAACAAAAAAGAGTTTTCAAGTGACAATACACCACATACAGATACATTTCCCTTGAGGCATCATGTTGTGGATCGTCTAGATAGATTATTCTGTCCTGTCCCCCACGGAAGCTCCCCAACCAGGCAGGGTGTATACGGAAATGACTCATGTACACCTCTTACACACGAAAGATCATAATCTTTTGGGTATAATTTGCCTAAGTACTGAACCTTAGAGCTATTCAAGTGATAGGCTATTCCTATATATGATGCCATGAGGAAGACAATCTCTCTGTACGGGTGGAACCCAAGCAAGTAAATGTATGCATGCTCGTACTCATCCTTATCTTCATAGTCTAGAACATTATCGTCATCAGAATCCCATTCAAAAAATGGTTTCTGAACCACAATATTCATATCGTCTGAATCATGATTTCTGTCTTCATCTAAGATCCAAGGTCCATCCTTTCGTTGACGATTGTTTAAGTGTAATGCTGCCCACAAAGCAGAGGACTCAAGGTCAATATCATGCGTCAGCGCCCATTTTGTTTCGCCACGTGATTCATTGAGAATCCAAAGTCGGAGTAGGTAATAATCATAAAATGTTGCAAAGTAAACCCCCTTTTGTGATCTTCCAAGATAAGAACGTCCACTCTTTCCCTCTTCAATGCCTATTGGTGTAGCAATCACCTGATACTTATCACTTGTCATCAAAAGTCTGCAAAAAAAAAATTCAAAAGAAATGTATATAATCTTCATGCAGATTTTTCAAACGTGACAATAGAGTTGTTCTTCTGTTGAAAAATGGGCGCAAGGAAGCAAAACAACATCAATGCTAGCTGAAATAATTGACGTGTCAAGTGGGAAGAAGATATATGGTATATGTACCTCATTACAAAAGCACCTTGACAATGTACATAAAGTGCTCCTCGCCAGTATACGGCGTAGCGCCGACGGGGTCCCAAGTACATCCACGGAAATGAGTCCAGTCTGACGTCTTCAACAGTTCCCACTGCCTTGCCGTCTCGAACAAACCTCCTTTGCTTCCACCGCTTTGTCACGGACGAGAACACTTGCAATGTACATGTCGGTGGTGGCCATTCCATCAAGCGAAACGGGTCGTCGTGAAACTCGTCCTCCCATGACGAGCTCGACGATGACGCCTGCCGCGCCGTTGGAGATAGGATTTGTTCTGTGACTCGAGAAGATGGTGAGAATAATTTAGCCTGTTCCTCACCATGCTCCGCCTCGGCAACTTCGTCGTCTCGGCTGAGGTGGAATGGTGTTGGTGAAGCATCGTCTATCGTAACTCCTGATGAGCTTGGCGCGCCATCCGTTGTTGCTGAGAAGCACCACCAGCTCGGGTTGAATGGTCTTGCTGGAGTAGCAGTATCTTTCGGATACCGATAATGTCTTGATTTCTTTGGCACACAAGGGATCATGAACACCTCGTAATGCAGCGACACGGCGGGATCAAACGCGAGGTATGCCAGGAACTCCGACGCATCGGCCGGGAGCGTGGGCAGGCGTTCCCACTGCCGTGTCGCCGGGTTGACCACGTACAGCTCCCTGGCGCCGCCGTAGAGCAAGAGGCCGTTGCAGTGATCCAGGACGGCGACGTCACTCGAGGCGGAGGCCGGCAAGAAGCCGAGGCCGTTACCGTCGGCGATCCCCGAGCGCGGCGGCGACGGCGAGGGGCGGGCGAAGAACAGGCCTGGGCGCGGGTAGTCGGTGTAGTTGATGAAGATGCCGCGCAGCGCGTGGGGGAGGACGTGCGGGAGCAGCAGCGCGCGGGCGTCCACCACGGCGCGCCACGCCTTGCACACGCGCCGGCACGCCGCGAGGCCGTGCGGCGGGAGGCGGACGAAGATGCCAGCGAGCGCGTCGTCCGGCAGAGCTGTCCCGGTCTGCTCCATGGTCGGCCGGCGCGGAGCTCGTATGGAATGGAACGCGCCGGCCCTTGGATTTGAAGCGCATGCATGTGTCGCGAACACGACTGAAAAGGGCCAAGGAACGATAATCCTGTGGCTCTGACTCGCGGTCTGTCGTCGTGTGCAACCAGATCGTGCCACCACGTACTAATATATCCACTTAATACATTCTGATTAGCAGGTGCGCACGTCGTTGTTGATTGTATAGAGGTTCGGAACAGCACGCTGGTTGGATCAGTCACCTCACTTCTGAAAACACAGGAGTTGCCAGCAACAAATTCTCTGAAGGGTGACGAGCGGCAAGCGAGACAAGATCAACTACGTTTGTCGATGATCCGAAGGGGCAGTTTGATGGATCAAAGCATTGAGGATGCGTTGAGTCGTTGGTTCGTGATGAGCGGAGCTTGGGATCGATAAGAAAGTAGTTCAAGGAACAGCATGAGAAATTCCGATGATGGGGAGCAAGCATAACTGGTGGTGGCTGAAAGCGATGCTCAACGCGGCGTTCCCAGTCCGTCCACTCCCGATGAGATAATACAATAATGTCGCTTTGTCGCGCTCGTCTTCCTGGACTCGACCAACGCCCCAGCTGTGCATGCGTGTTGCTTGCACGTTTAGCTCTCCTACGTGGCTACCTGTTTCGGCTCTGGCTGTAAGGACTCTTTCCATTTGGCTCATTCTAATTGTGAATGGAATTTTCTCTAAAATAATGAGTGATATGGGTATGTCTGGATTCGTAGGTTCGACTGTTTCTGTTGCAGGTGTTGGGCTTGGGCCCATGCATGTGAAACAAATGTGTTGAGTTATCGGCGGTTTCGAGACACGTAAATCATGATAGAGAATGAAGAGTTAATTGCATAACAGGTACCACAACTTGCGTGATGGGCGTAATTTTGTCACAAATATTGTAATTTGTGCAAATTCGTCACTAATCATGTTTCATAGGTGTAATCACGTCACGAATCTGTCACCTCGAACAATCGAGCACAGGTAGTCCTAACTAGGATGATAACACGGACAAGTTAAGTGGCACACGCCTTGTGGCCCTGCCAATTTTATGCAAATATCAGTAATAATATTAAGTTTTTTAATTAAAAGTGGCCCTCATGTACTACGAAGATGCCGGCGAGCGCGTCGTCCGGCAGAGCTGTCCCGGTCTGCTCCATGGTCGGCCGGCACGGAGCTCGTATGGAACGCGCCCTTGGATTTGAAGCGCATGTGTCGTGAACGCGACTGAAAAGGGCCAAGGAATGAATCCTGTGGCTCTGACTCGCGGTCCGTCGTCGCGTGCGACACGTTCGCATGCTACCAGATCGTGCCAACACGTACACTAGTAAATCCACTAGTACATTCTGGTTAGCAGGTGTGCACGTTGATTGTAGGTTCTGAAAACACCACGACTTATGTCCTCGAAAAAAATACACCACGACTTTCATGGTTTCATATCCTAGCTCAACTGCACTGCACCAGTGCGATTGTGTTCACGTTCATAAACGAGAAAGAGGGGGGCATTCAACAATGCATTCCAGAGCAGGACGGCAAGGCGTCGATGTTGACACAGGAGTTGCCTGCAACAAATTCTCTCAAGGGTGACGAGCGGCGCAAGCGAGACAAGATCACGGACTTTTGTCGATGATCAAGGGGCAGTTTGATGGATCAAAGCATTGAGGATGCGTTGAGTCGTTGGTTCGTGATGATCAGAGCACAGAGCTTGGGATCGATAAGGAAATAGTAGTACAAGGAACGGCATGAGAAATTCCGATGATGGGGAGCATAACTGGTGGTGCCTGAAAGCGATGCTCATCGTAAGCTGTTGTAGGTGCAGCAGGACCGAGCAAAGGTTGTGATTCGGACATCAGCCAAATAAAAGCTGGTTTAGGTTGTGATTTGGGCATCACTCAAGTCGGCAACATGTTGACGGATGCACTCAAACATCAAAACATGCTGCTGATTGAGTGCCGACAACACATGTTTTCTTAAGGCCATGGTGATGCAAAAGGTATTCCACCCAATGTTTCTTTTCTTAATAGCTTGATTCCTAGCTTGTCCAAGGACATTAATATGTCACGTAAATTGGGTCTTCTAGCTGGCAAATACTCCCTCCATTTCAAAATTAGTCGCTATATTGACTTTTCCTTAGTTACCTTTGATCATTCGGTGTATTCAAAATATTTCTTCAAATATACAAAGTTATAGATTACATTCAGGTTTTCTTAGTAATAAAACTAATGTAACAAAATATTTTAAATTTTTTTGGATAAGATCAATTTGGCAACGTATCCTATGAGAACCAGGTTTGTGTGAGAACTATGAAAACTCCAATATGGGTCACATGATCTTGATCCAATGAGGTGCATGAATTTAGGTGGAAGGGGGATTTACAAAATCACCGCCCACTTAATCATACTTTTACAAATTACCCCTCCCACCTCTCCCCTTGGATCAAGATCATGTGGGCTAGATTGAAGTTCATATAGTTCTCACACGAACTTGGTTCTCATAGGATATGTTGCCAATTTTAAAACGGAGTATTAGTACATGGTTGTGTAGCGGGGATGCGAGACACAACATGAATCTACTTGTAGTACTAATCGTGTTCACCGCTAGTTCTTGTACACCGATCATTTCAAACTGGATCATCTTCCTCTTGGATCTGATTACCTTTGTTTTTCTTAGGATCCGACTCGATTAGCTTGGTAACGGTAAACAACAGTTCCAATCTACTGGGAGCCCAACACTAATAGGAGATGCGATCCAATAGTGCAACACACGGACGCACTTTTGCAACACCAAACTACTCTAGGCAGACACGGAAACACTTGTGCGGAGGTATTGCTGAGGCGAGCACCAATGTTTCCATAGCACTCGTTAGTGTAGACCATGGTACTAGTTGGAGAGAGATATCATGAAGTTAATCCGATGGTCCATAATAAAGGGCAATACTTGTAATTATCTCGACGATAATCATGTCCCACCCTTGGGGCAATTAGGTTATTACTAGGCTGAAGGCGACGCATTGAATCTGCTGTGTGTCTCGTGGCACATTGCAAAAGGTCCGCCGCTGGGTAGAGCCGAAGGCCGTGTGGAGTACATGGCTGGACTCCACGCGTTGAAGTGAAGCAGGTTGGGTGACGTGTAGCTCGCCCGTGGATCAAGGTGGACGAGTGGGGCACCTGGAGAGGGGTGGCATAGTGGCGCTCTACGGAATATGCATGTGCGCGCGTGAGGAGGGGAACAGGGTGACCAGAGAGGTGCGCTCGGATCTAGGGCGTTTGCTAGGAGTGTCGCCTTGGCCAGGAGAGGATCGGCGGCGGCTAGCAATGAGGATAGACGGCGGTGGACAGTGGCGTACGGTGCGGAGGTATCTGCGGTGCCGGAGCTGGGAGCGGAGATGGGGAGGTGAGGTTCGACCGACGGCGAGGAATTCGACGACGGTCGGTTTTGAAGAAGAAGAAGGGGAGGAAGGGGGAATCTTTGGGTAGGGCGGCCTGATGGGGAGAGGGGCAGGTGCTGCTTGCGCCGATGTGGGGAGGCAGTGGCTCTAGGCAGGGGGGGGGCGAGGAGGGGTGTTGGGTCACCAGCCGGTGTTGTGGGTCCATGCGGCGTGGACGCATGTCCGAGCGGCGTGGGCGTGTTGTAGCCACACGGTTGGCCGTGGTCCGGGCGCGTCACAGTCGGGCGACGACAAGAGGAGGGTAACGGGGTGATGCGGCTTGCTCTGGGCCGCTGGTTTGGGCGTGGGCCGGTTTTGCTTGGTGGCCCACGTGGAGGGAGAGGAGGTGGGTTGGGTGGTCAGGCCAGCGTGCTGGGCTGAGGAGATAAAGAAAAAATAAACGATCGAGTGAGAGAGAAGAAAAAGATTTATCCTGTTCTGGATTTCTTCTTTTTTTGGTATTTGAATTTTTTTAAGCACTCAATGAAGTTTGGAGTTTTAAATGGAGCAGCAATCATTCAAACCAAACAAAAGAAATAAAACAATCATGCATTCCTCAAGGTTGCTTTTATAATTTTCAAATTTTAAATTTCTCTACTTTAAGTACTTAATGGATTTTTGTTTTTTTGCAAATTTCTGAATCGTAATATAAAATCCAAAAAAATTAAATGTGACACAAATTTTTAATTTAATTTAGGTTTTAAAATTTCGAGGTATTATAGGAACCGAAACTTCCGGTGGGATTTGATTAGGGAATTTTGGAGGTTTTGTTTTTCATGGGGATTTTGTGAGAATCTTCATCCTTGGCCATGCATGTGATTTGCATCCCTCTTTATATACGACATCCCTACACTCAAAAATAATATAAAAATCTTGTCGATGAGTCGTTGAGTGTAGTTTCTATGTTCTTCATATATTACAATTTGGTCATTTTCTTTTATCTTATTTTCACCTTTTCATTCATCTTCTATGTCTTTCATGCTTTAAGAATAATAATTAGTACACACATTCTCATGAATTAGAGGACTAGATGCACTTTTAGTATTAAATAAGGTACCACATCATTAAAAAAGATGACATGATAGTGTAGTTAATACTCCCTCTATTCCTATATGTAAGTATTCCTATAGATAAGACAAAATTGGATGGGTTGATGAGTGGATGGATAATTGATGAGATAGTGTGAAATGATGTGGGTTGTCTTCTTCCCTGTTGATTATTTCTCTCTCGGGATTTTAGGAATGCTTATAAATAGAAATGGAGGGAGTATGAAATAGAGCAAATGAAACTCACTTGCCACTGTTTCTGCAATGAAACTCGCATTGAGAATATAAAGTATGCAACAACTAGATGTTAACTTAATGCTACAACTTATCTCATAGAAATAAGACCGAACTGCTTTTAACGCGCTAATCTGTATTTACACAATGGCATGCTCCGGACCTTGGTTTGGTAAGGTGGTCACTAGGCTCTATCTGGTTTGAGGCATGCTCGGCCAAGCTTAATGGGAAGCACAGTAGAAAGTACATGTAATTGGAGGAACACCTCTTAAATCGGATATTCACCTTCACAAGCAGCTCTCCGAGTCGTATGACATCTTGAGGTGCCGAGGCAATCACAGAAATTGTTAGGAAATTAGGCATTTTTATGTTGAATTTAACCCGTGAAATCGCGATAAAGATGATTGTTGATAACAAAACGAAAGCGGGCGAGAACACATACCCTGTAGACGACCCCGCGGAAGATGCGCCTGAAGTGCTCATGTTGATGTAGTCGTACAATTGCGCGCCTGGCTGTAGACGTACGGAGTTGAGCAGTCGCGGCGACGCTCCCCAAAAACCTGATCGCCCGCACACCCGAGCAGATGCCGCAGACGGACGGAGGCTTCGGAGGCCTGCTCTTCCTTCTCTCCGTGCGCGCAGAGAGGAAGAACGGGGAAGTTTCGATGGCAACTCGCAAGGAAGAGGATGAAACGGGAAAAAACAATCTCGTGTGCAAAGGAAAGAATCAACCACCTTGGACTCTGCCGGGTAAGGCCTTATATAGGGGCTGGCGTTTAAGGCAATCAATACGTCGTAATCAATCCCGTAACGGAAAGAATTATTCTCCGCAATCAAACCTTCATAACGGAAGGAATTAATTGCGAGTTATTCCGCCGCGTAACGGAAATAATTAATTACGAATTGATTCGGTTTCCTTAAAGCACCCCACCGTTTCCAAGTTTCAAAGAAACTTCCATTCGCACGCGGCAGCGGTGGCGGCGCGCACGCGTGTGGCTTGCCTCTATTCCCTCTCAACTTCTCTAGAGGAACCAGAAGGAGTCCCCTTATTAAGTTGAGTCATTTAATAATTAGAAACCCATGTAGGACTAAACATTATAGCATTTAATATGGGCCTAGACTTAATTGTATTTTATTATGGGCTTTTAAAAGAAATAAAAGACCCACAATATTTAACAGAAATGTTTTGTTTTAGAGACCAGCCTAATCAAGGAGTAATTAAGGAGGGGAAGCGCAAGAGACCAGGGTCACGCCTGTAGATCCTAGCTCTTTGTAACTCCTTCGTAAACCTAAGGGTGCGTTTGGTAGTGCTTACATCTAATGTGCTTATATTGCTTATTCTGATAAGTTTATAATTTCTTATTATAAGTATATTCTGACAAGTTTATAGTGCTTATTACAGCATAAGCATTCAACCCATTTAACAAAACTGTTTATGTTTATCTACCAAAACTACTTATTCTCATCCATCAACGCTATAACCTACGTTTTGCTGCTTTATCCAAAGTGCTTATGGGTAGTACAAAATGACAAAGTACTTATATCTCATAAGCATAAAAAAGTACTTATACCTCATAAGCACTTTGTTATTTTACCGTTTGGCAGTTCAATCTGCTTATTGAGTACAAACACTTTCAATAAACTGTACCAAACGCACCCTGAATACATGTAGATTTTTCCTGAAAGAATTTATTGTGTTTGTTCCTGTCATGCATTTATACGCTCGATGTGGAGCCTCAAATAGCACAAGGCCCTAGCATTATGGTGAGTAGATGAACTAAAAAAATATCAATCAGCTGTGTTTTATTGTGGTCAAGGTTCCTTGTTATTAGGTAGTTTCAATGCATAGTTTCATCTCATAATTTTACCAAGAGTGCCATTTTAGATTTAAAGATTTTGTTTGATGCATGACATAGTCTCTCTTGATGCATAATCTCATCTCATCTCATGATTTCATAAAAAAGTTATAACATGTAATTATTGTATTGAGATTGATCAAAATATGTTGAGATGTAACTTTTGTTGCCCAACTAACAATCTAATTCGACGGGGCAGCAGGTCTTCTTGCAGTCATCTTTTGAGAGGCCACAAACTTCAGAAAGACCTCGCCTTAAGCAACACCAGCAGTTATTTTTGTGGCTTAGGCATTCAATAAACCCAGCACGCGTGCATTTTTTGTCTGGAAAATCAAATTTCTCATCACCTGGTTTATCCATACCGCGACCTGTGAAATGTAGAAAATACCGTACCATCAACATGTATATATGCGTAGAAATGTATGGCTGCAGAGTATATATATCAGTGGAAGAACTGGACAAGAAAATAAGGTGGGGGGGGGGGTAGCATGGTTTAAAAAATTACCAGTTAAAAATCAAACGGTTTTCTTAAAAAATGTTACTGCTATAGTTCGCAATCTTGGTTTTTAGCGAAAAACGACCGTCCTAGAAAATCAAGCTGGACCGGTTTCACCGATTACCGTGAAAACCAGGTGGTTTTCAACGGTTTTTTGAACCATGGCCGACACTGGCGAAAGTTAGAGTCAGGGGCATTCCTGTGCAGCCTCCTCGACGGTCTATGCAAAAGCTCCATGGTGCATATTTTTGGCTCAAGTTGGTGCACACAAGGTAAAAATCACACAAAAACTATCAATATTTCTAGGTTAAAATTTTTGACGATTTACATCATATTTTTATTGGAGCTCGAACTTATCTCCATATATTTTCATTCTAATTGAGAATTTTGATCGGCTACCTTCTTAGAGAAAAGTGACTTCCTCAACATAAATAGTTCCTCCACAAAAGAGATCAATTTCTTCATTGCTTATTTTGACTAATCAAGAAATGTGAGTAAGACAGATACGTACGTTCAGAGCTTGCTTACATTCGACTGAGTAGGCAGCACTGCAGCAGAACACGAAAGTAAGTGTTAAGTGGGCCAGCAGCCTGGAGCCATGAGACGACACCGGAGCCTGGAGGCGGTGTCGCATGCGTCCGTGAGGGACTGAGGGCCAACTGGGCTAGCAGCCGGCGTACTTGCTACCTTATGGCCATACGGGCTTAGCCTATTATTTACCTATAAAGGCCCAAATCAATGCACGATGGGTCTTCTTCCCTATTCGGTCAAACCTTAGCGATAATAAGATTTAGTGTCTATATGGTTGTGACCCTAAATTACGACTATTTTGCTCTTACATGAAGAGGTATTTACACCATCACAAATATATTTTTGTTGATAGCTGCATCGTCATAGAAACCACTGGTTTTCAAAAATCTGGTTGAAAATGCGGAACTACAATAACATGACTACATGAGGGTGCATCCCACTTATAAACCGTTCCTTAGTATAACGCTAATGATGATCAAACCTCAGCGTTCTCGATTAACAGTTAGTACTAACGGGTATGAGTTAATCAACTACTTGTGCTTAAGAGATGTTTGTATTGTTTTACGATCGAACAAGATTTTACGATCATCCGTACTAAAATCTTTACGCTGGCAAAATACCCAAAATAGTCAACGTTCTGCCATCACACGTTATCCTTTTTTTCGCAACACGTCATTTGTTTTTTTTTTACGACAGACTTGTTTGTACTCGTATCCACTGAAAATACCATGTTGACGTGGGACCAGATGAAAAAAAAATGGTTTGGTCTAATTCCTGGTAGGCTAATGTGCACCTCCTGCGGTCTGATGCTGCCTATCTGACCTACTGGGGAGTGATACACACCGAGTATGATTTAGCGTTGCCCTCAGAAAATCAAAAACAAAAGAATATGGGTTTCATCTTGATATGAATGGCTAAAAGTAACGGTTGGTTCACTAAGCTTATAACGAACTCTCCTATATCTAGACGTGAGATTAGCTATGTTGGAGCAATAAAAGAAAGAACATAACTCATAAGAAAACAACTACTCAGAAAGAGCATAAGGCGGCATATTTAGCATCCAATATAATGTCAAAGAAACACAAAAATGTATATACTTGAAGAACACTATTTCAGACACATTGTAGAAACTTCAGAGTGGGACATATGGAAATTGAATATGTAGTTTCTCACTTACATAGCCCAAGATTTGTAAAAGAACCTAGAAGAAGCAGCGAAATAAACACTAGTGCACCCATATGCTTTGTGCAATCTTCTTCTTCTTCTTCTTCTTCTTCTTCTTCTTCTTTATATAAGAGAGTTTGTACTTGTGCAATGCTGTGGTGTATTGGACAAGTTATATATAGGTTTTTAAATCCAGTGTTATAAATGATAAGTAGCAACAAGATTTTAGGCAGTGATGTGTATAAAATTCTTCCTTGTTTTAGTAGTTACTGATTTCCTGCTATTCCTTGAATGGGTAGCTGTTAATTTCATACTATTTTCTAACAGCCCATCATAACTTTTCTGATTTTCAGATTCTTTTCCCAATGATCATTTATGTAAATAGTTAATGTCCAGCTATTTTTTACGCTACAAGTTTCCTATTGAATTCCTTGTATTTTAAGGAACATTTAATGTAGTAGTAGTTATTGGTATCTCTCCAGCCTGGCATGACTATGCAACTATAACAACATAAATTTTGCACAAAGTTGCATTGTTGTATTTTCTATCCATGTGATTTTTATTAAGTTTTTACCAATTATTTGTATAGTTTGATTTTTGAAAATAAATATTTATTAGTTAAAAAATTATGTAAATGATCAACAAAAAATATGAAAAAATTACGTGTACAGATAATATAATAATGTTTGCTTGTGTCAAATTTCAAGTTGCAATGTATATTGTACATTGAGATAAAATTTTTGAAAATAATCGCTTTTTCTGCTATAGTGTTCTGAAGACAAAAACCGTGTTTTCTCGGTGTCCACGTTACCAAAAGAAGAAATGCGATGTCTAAAAGACCAAGCCGCTTTTTAGAGTGTCCAAAGAACCAAAAACCCTAACATATTTTATATAGGGAATAGCTATACATACTACCGTGATGTTACGATAACGACATCCATTTTTGCTTTTGCATATGGTCGGAGCTTCCACTAGGACTATTGATTTTTTGCCGTACGTAAGGGTCGGACAAGGGATGGCAATGAGTGCCCTATACCCAAAACCCGATGGCTAGAAACCCTATTAAGATACGGGTATGTGACATATATTGTACCCATGGGTACATAAATGGGTAAACTCACGCGTGAGTTTGGGTATGGGAACCATAAGCCCATACCCATATACCCACTGGACTCGATATTTATGTATGATTTGTGGTTAATAATGTGAATTTGTCATTTTTGTTGTAACTCTAATGCTCTATTAACACTATAAAAATAGATTAGACTAATATACGACCTTATGTTATGTATGATCTAGACAAACTTTCTTATTAAATAGCTAAAATTTATTGATCTATTAAGAATTTGTTTGAAATATTAAAGGTATGTAAAACCCACTGGTACTCGTTTACCCAACGGGCATGGTTATGGGGTAAAACTTAACCCGCCACGTGTATGGGTATGAGTATGGGTATAGTTTACTCCGACGCGTATGGGTATGGGTGACTAAAATCGGATGAGTTTATACCCGTTGTCATCCTTGAACAAAACAAGCCCCGTTTGGATCCACGAGTTAGAGTTAGTTTGGGCACAACTAACCCTAAATTCTCCAAACAAGGTGAGTTAGTTTGGGCTAGTTGAATCTAACCTAGACAAAAAAAACTAGCACCTCCAAGCGGTGCTTATTGGAGATAGTTCCTGTAGAGCCCATCGAAAAGCAGTCGACAGCCGTACCGTACTACATCCATCCCGCACACACCGGCCCTAAATCCCTTCCGAAATGTATTTCGCCCCGTCCGCATCTCACTCGTATGCTCATCCGCCACTCACCGTCGCGTGCCCTCCCTTCCTCCCCGCACATCATCGCTCCAATTTGAACGATGCCGCTTGCCGCCCTGCCTTGCCGGTCCGAGCGCTCGCAACTCGACTCTCGACGCCGACGCACGGTAGAAACCGACGACAAGCACACCCGACGGCGACGCATGGTAGAAACCAACGGCAGCATGCCCGACGCTCGACCGCCACCTGCTCCCGATGCCCGAATGCCCGACGCCGATGAAGGGAGGTGGCTTTGAGGCATGGGATTCGCAGCCTTCGGCAACCAAACCCATCGCCCACGCCGAACCGGACCTCAACTCGCAAGCATTGGCGACGGAGGGATTCCCGGGCTTGGCTTCTACGGTTCCTTCCTTCGGTGCGAGGACGAGAAGTTTGTGCCTACCCACGGTAGGGGCTTCCATATTCCTCCCTATCGGCCACCGCATACCGGAGGATGAGATGGATGGACACCTCCGCCGCCACCAACACGGTAGCTAAACTTCGGCGGCTCCTTGTCGACCGTGGCAGTTTGTGTAGGATGAAATGGTGGCCGGTCCATTGGCGGCTCGTCGTCGTGGGCAGGTGGCAGCGTTTGGCGGCGTCCGAACTCGACCGTCGCGGCTACCAGCCACCGTAGACGTGGCGGTAGCGGCGGACAACAAGTTCCACGTCCCCGGCAACCAAAGGTCAACACACCGGATTCTCGGATTTGGGCCCACGAGGCAAGGATCGCATGAGCTACTCCTCCGTCCAAGAATATAAGGATTTGTTGACTTTTTAATTTCTTGTTTGACCATTTGTCTTATTCAAAATATTTATGCAAATACAAAACTAAAGAGGATGTACTTAAAATATACCTAGGAATAAAGTATATTGTATCAAAATAAATAAAGTTTTAACAAATTTTTTGAATAAGTCGAATGGTCAAACATGACATCTAAAAGCCAACAAGTGCTTATATTTCCGGACTGGAGGGAGTACTAAGGACGTGTGCGGAAGATTTTAAAACGGGGCACATGACGATAGAAGGTAGGAAAGGGAAGCAGTGTGATGAAGGGCACATGACACTAGTTGGAATCATAGTATGTCTTCTAAAGCTAGAAAAGTCATGTAAAATAAGGAAAGAGTATCTAGGTCGGCCAGGATATAAATAGTAGACTAAGATCATTGTAAAATACACATAATCAAATACAACTCTCGGCGTATCGCCACAATCAACTCGACAGATTTTCTCGTCAACCGCTCGAGCTCTCGTGGGGCTCCGACATCGATAGGGATTTTGTCGGTAAGTGCATAGAATCTTTCATGTTGTCTTGTCCGTGCTAGAATCGATGTAACCGCTAGTTATCCGGTAGTTTCGATCGACCGTAAGCTTTAGCTACGAATATCGGTGACTTGGGGTAGTTGACGTGTCCTATCCTGTTCGATTCGGTTGATTTGTCTATTTTATTTTGTTGTTGATGCTAGTGCTTTAGTGGACGGTCGATCGGGCTACTCGAGTCATGCTTAAGATATGTTGCCGATTCAACTCTGTTCTCTAGCGTTCGTAATAGTATAGTTGACGTGTCCTTAATGGCTCTATTGGAGTTGACTTGTCCTACGATAGGTTGAATTAGTAATATATCTAGGATTGTTCTCGTCGATCATAGTCTCGTACCTACCGATTAGTGCAATATAGTTGGCTTGCCCTATGTTGCTTTGTCTTTGCTTAGTTGACTTGTCCTAGGTGAAGGATAATTAGTAGAATATAAACTATGATATGTGTTAGAGGTTTAACCATTCAATCGGGGTGTTTTGCTGATTGCTTAGGTTTAGATCTTTCTTACATGAACTGTCAACTACAAAATTTGTCGGTTAAGACTAAATTTAAACCATGTTATCTTGATAATTCAGTAATTTCATATGCTCTGCATGCTTTGGTCCTTTGATTTCACGAATTAGGCTAAGTTGACCATAAATCGGCAGAGCTATTGCTAGTTACTTGTTGTTGTCGATTTATACATATTCGAATGTTTTAGTACTATCGACAGTGTTAAATATCAAGACCAATCTACCAAGATGAATCTGAACGTCTAGTTCATGTCATGTTTATTTCAATTAGGTGTCGATGAACCGAGTAACCAATAGCCGATGTGTTTTACTTTATGTCTCATTTTTAATCTTCGACTGCGGTTACTTATCGAGCTGTCTAGGGTACCCACTAGAATGTTGCTAATAATGCTCATTTGTTAGAATTGTTCTTAGAACAACGTGACTCGAGAATGTATAATGGTGCACAAATGACTCGGTGAAGGGTACCAGTGCCGTTATCGAGCCTTACTTGCTAGAAGGAGGTTGGTGTATTCCCTTCAAGAGGTGAAGAACCAAATACTTGTACTACAAACACCCACTCTTTCTCGGAGATACATGCAAGTACACACAGGGTTAGGAAGGAAGCCGGTTGGAACCATTGATGCCGACTTTGATTTTTTGGTCACACACACGGAGGTTGACTATGGGATATGGGTTGAAACCATGAAGAGATGAGAAGAAAGAGTCCAATATGTCGATTGGCACATGCCCGTGCCGATTTTGTCACATGGACGAATTGGCCCAATAAGGGCTGGCCCATGGTCCATTCTACAAATATGAAAGCTATTTGCACGAGATCTTTGAAGATATTGATCTAGAAAAGATAAAGGAAACTTCAAGACTCAAACGTGCAATGCAAGACATTATTCCGAAGAACATGATGAAGAAGGTCCACATGAAAGTTATGGAAGGCAAAGGAACCGACTCGGAGAGGAGATCGATGAAGATACGAGACGTGTCGATCGGCACCGACCTTGTGCCGATCGACACTTTCCTAGATTTGCTAGGATCCGTCTCCTCCACGTGCCTTACCCTTATATATACTTGCAAAAACCCTAGAGATAGAGAGACATCGATATAGGGACACCAAAGTCGTGAGTTAGAGCCACCGGAGCTTTGTCCTTTCATAATAGATCTCTAGTTGAGCTTCAAGAACAATTGGTGTTAGAGTTGATCCATCATGGTAGGCCTTCAAGATGGTGATGAATCCTACATTATGAATGTGGCGTCCCGCTCTCGGGACTACACCGTGTATACGTACCAATCCATGGAACAATGAGTTGGTACACACGTAGATGATACAAATACGATACAACAACCTTTATTGATTCCTCAAAGGGAAGTAGCTAGTGGATACATGGTATGGATTACATTCAAAGAGGCAGATGAGCCAACCTCACGTAAAAGAAAACACACTCGGAAAGCATCATAAACTCCACGAGGCAACATCGAGCGAATGACGCGACCTACTCCTCATCCTCGTGGTATTCTCCATCTTCGTCCGAACAAATAAGCAACGGGTGAGTACATAAGGTACTCAACGACGCCACGACGAGGATGACAAATGGGTCCCGCGAGCTGGCCTGCTAGAGAAAAAAAAGTTTTGGCCCGGACTATGATTTTCAAAATCATGTTTTCTATTTTCAAACGAGTTTCTATCGAACTGAATTTTGATTTCCACACAAATACAATGAGTCGTGCTTCTCATTTCGCCTCACACTTCGGGGTGTGTAGCCAGGGTCACACTACAAGGCCTTTACAAAGCTTCACTCATCCCGTAGGCACCCGCTAAGGTTTCACCGCTAACGAGCATACATGGAGTCTATTTTTCCTCCGCTGCAGAGGCCCTCTCTTGCGCCACTTCACATCCTAATGGTGCGTACGTAATGCAAAGTGAACATCTAATTAATTGGCCGATCCATACCCATGTAGGTCTCATGGTTGCGCTGTTCGACCAGGGTACTAGGACCAAGACCGGTCCTTAGAATCCAGAGCGAGCACGTACACAAACTAATATCTCGTGCTCCCAAGCAACATACCAAACAACCATCCCGCTCGGATTATCCTAAGCTCCACACTAAAACAATTACCATCCCACAGTGATAAATTCAACAATTAATCAAGATTATTAGACCAGGTCCCGAACCCAACCCATCACAGCACAACTAAGCAATTCTACCCAACATCTTATATACTAAACAACAAGCTTCAAGGAATAATACGGAAAAACTAGTAAACCCTAAACATGGGATTCAGATTAAGACAAGCATGCATGTTTTGTAAAACAACACATCCTAAAATAGGATCAATGTGATCAAGGACACTTCCCCTCAGGAAGCTGCTCAAACTCTTCAAAGTTCTGCTCTTGGAGGTTGAACGTCGGCTCTTGATCCGGTTCTATTCACGCACAACTGCATCGACAAGCAAGAATAAACAACACTAAGCATACAAATCAAACAGCATGAACACGGTAAATTAAACAATCTAAAAGAAAGCCTACGTCATGACGGTCGTGTGAGCGTAAGAATCGCTTAATTCCGAGTTTGTACGAAAAAGTAATGAGATAAACAAGGTACAGGGGTTTTCTGTAAAATTACGCGCAAATACGAGATTTAACAGGATTGACGTCAGCGTGACGCAGAAAAAGAAAATAATTTATTTAAATCCTAAATTGCTGACTGGGATTATAAACCGACACATGGCAGCATCTTATTCGCTCACGAAAGGGTATGTTGTGATCTAATCTGAGCCATTCCTATGAGATCTAACGGTTGACGGCCAAACCAATAAAAATAAACTAGCTGCACGCAGCTGCCGGAGTCGGAGACACGGCGGACGCCATGGCTGCTGCATGAAGCTCGCCGGAGACGACATATAACGCGCTACACTGCCCAGAAATCCACACGAATTGGTGCAAAACAGAGAGTACATCGCAGCGCACTCACCCGGAGGCTAAAAGAGGGCAGCGAAGACCGGAGTTGTACTCGTAACGGTGAGGGCGGTTGAGGTCGCCGGCGTTTGGTACAGGCGGGTCTGCGACGCCTGTAACGGGTCTTGATGGATCGTCGAAGCTTCTACATCGTCCTGCGGTTCCGAGGCAAAGGTCAAAGCGAAGATCAGCGGCCAGGAAACACATAACGGCGAATCAATGGTGTGCTCACCGGAGTTCGTCGGGGCGGCGGTTTCTAGCCTGGAGAAGCGACGGGGATTGGCTCTGAGTGTTTGTCGTGGACCTGCGCTTCCGTTTGCGGCGTCAGAGTGAGTAATCTCGGAATGTACGAAGAGGAAAAGGGGAGCGGCGACGACTTACAGAGAAGAACCGTCAATGGCATCTCTCATTTTTCTCTGGGCAAATGGGGAACAGGGAGAAGGGAAATTGCGATGGCAGGGGGTTCTGAATTTTATAGGAGAGGCCTCGGGAGCGGTTCGACTGCTTTGGGCGCGCTCCGGGGCCGATTTCGTCGGAGTCGTGGGCATCCGTGGCGGCGTTTTCCGGAACCGACGCCACGACGAGGATGACAAATGGGTCCCGCGAGCTGGCCTGCTAGAGAAAAAAAGTTTTGGCCCAGACTATGATTTTCAAAATCATGTTTTCTATTTTCAAACGAGTTTCTATCGAACTGAATTTTGATTTCCACACAAATACAAACAAATAACATGATGCAAATTTTATTTAAACAAAATCTTAATTTATAAAACTCAAATTAATTTTATTTTTGAATTTATTTGAAATTAAAAATTTGGGATGTTACACTAACCAACGAGAGCTCAAGGTTTGGCGTGTCAATATACCGTGACAACGGACATTCGGATAGTTTTATACACTCTGTAGATGTTGGTACACTTTACCCACAAACCGTATGTTCTTAGCTACGGAACACATAACGCTGTCACCGCAACTAGGCACGCTCACAAGTCCACCTCGAATGCCCGAGGATCCGACGCGTATGACACAAGCATACCGTCCACCATATATATGCCAAGTACTGTACTTCACCAAATAAACGATCTCCGGACCTCCGTCATCTACTAGACTTGGTGGAACTTCTTGCTGCGTAACTCAAGGTTTGGTACATAGTCCTGCCCATAACAGGTTCGTGGTTATACACTAAATCACTAATTTAGGGTCTGAAGAACCGGTCCTTATATGGCAGGGCAAACACTCGTCCATTACAAATGGACAACACCTAATCCTCAAGTACTCTACACTAGTACTAGGAGTTTCGCCCATGGCCGGTAACATTTTCCACCCAACTTCACCTTAACACAGTTGGTCTAATCACCCACCTTAACACATTTTCACACATTTTCATAAACAGAGTGTATAATGATAGGTAGTAACAGTTCCTAAGCATGATGCTAATATATTATTAACATAGCTAACAATATAGCTAGGTTGATTCTAGTGTTCTAATGGCAATCAAGGGTATAATGTTCATATCTATAGTGATTTGAACATTATCAACAATTGGGCCCTAGGATCTAACGACATTGTGTCTGTCAGTGGTAGGTGACACTCTCATCGATAGTGGGATGATGTGTTATCTTCGTCAATCTCGATAAATTGACAGCTCAATTTGGACCCATTTCGAAACAAATGAACCACTGATTGGTGGAGGGAGAGTTGTAATTGTAGGCATCCCGTTGTACTTATAGTAGTCGGATTGCTTCAAAACCAAATATTAAAAAATGCATATCTTCAAAATTCTTGATGCATCACTCTCCAGTGAACAAAAGGGCTCTATTCTAATAGGTTTGTGCAATTCATTTCTTGCTTAATGAATATCAATGCTCCTGCTCCATTTTATAAAAAAAGGCATCATGCCAGACATAGTTATGAGCCAATTTGGATTGCAAATGTATGCCATGTCGGTTGGCTGAATAAGGCTTATCCTGGCTCACGGGATGCAATGCTCAAATGATTTGTTGGGTGGACAGGGGCTTGGGCAGCTGGAAATCAGATGCACAATTTACTAACTTTAATTAATATGCAGGGTAAACGCTGAATAAGGAAATAAAGTCCAGGAAAGAACAAGAGATGGAAAGACATTGATAAAAAAAACTTGTTTTGATTCAAATATATCCATTCATGATGAGATGATTATTACCGATTACAAATAGATGCCAAGCTAGTGCACACGTGCACACCCTCTCTCTTCCTCACAAAAAGAACACAAACCACACATATTAGTAGGATGCCAAGTGCTCAAACAGTTGCAGTCTACATATATTGTTGATGTTCTGGTTGAGTTTCTTGACGGTATTCTGGAAATTCTCCAATCAAGCAAGGGGTGTATGGAAATGACTCAAATGTACAGTGGTAATGTTTGGTGCATAATTTGCCTAAATATTGAACCTTTGAGGTATTTAAATGAAAGGCTACTCCTGCAAATGATACTTGTAGGAAGACGACCTCCTTGTAAGGGTGAAACCCAAGGAAGTAAACGTACTGGTCTCTATCCTCGACCCCATTCACGTGATCAATAACATTATCATCGTCGGAGTCCCATTCAAAACTCTCATTTGAAACCATCTTGTTGTTATTATCTTCATCACTAGTGTTATCCTTTAAGATCCAGGGCCCAATTCTTTGATGATTGTTCATGTGTGTTGCTGCCCACACGGTAGAATGCTCAAGATCAACATTATGTTTGAAGACCCATTCCATATTCCCATAAGTTTCATAGAGGACCCAAATTCGAAGTAGGCAATTTTCGTCAAATGTTGCAAAGTACACACCATTTTTTGACCTCCCAAGAAAAGGTCGTGTATATTTACCCTCTTTGATATCTACAGGTGTTCTGAGAACCTGGTACTTATCATTCATCAAGGATAACCTACAAACAACAGATATTTTAGCATATATAAATGCCAAACTACGAATATTGAGGTAGGAAATTTCAGATACTACCACGAGACATTCTATTGCAAAACATCAATAAACAGAAAGTAAACAACATCGCCTGCGAGGCACTCAGTAGAAAGTAAACAACATCAATTCAAAAGTTAGCTGATATAAACTAGCTGATGCGTACCTCATTATAAAAGCACCTCGACAGTGCACGTAAAGTGTTCCCTGCCAATAGACGGCGTGGCGCCAGCGTGGGCCCCAACAATACGTCGGTCTTGTTGTATCGAGCCGCGCATCTTCTACCGTTCCTATGGCCTCACCTTCTCGGAGAAATGATCTCTTCTCCCAGCGCCCAGTACTCGATGAGAAAATATGAAATGCATATGGCGACGGTGGCCATTCCATCCCACCATACGGGTCCTCAGGCTCGCTGTCCAACCAGCTCATCAGTGATGTTAACAATGATCCTTCTTCGTCAGGCTCAGACGATGCCGGCGGCGATGGTTCCACCGGTTCCTCTTCCTCCCTGCGCTCACCCTCCGTATCTTTGATTGATGTGTCATCTAGCGACGAGAAGTTGGTTGTTGTTGGACCCCCTCTCTTTTCTCGAGGAGAAATTGGTCGACCATCTCTTATTTTGTGAGATCCAATTGGTAAAGCATACCTCGGATGTATGGGTCTTGACTTCTCAGGAACAGGTGGGATCAAGAGCACCTCGTAATGTGGTGACACGGCAGGATCAAACGCCAGGTACACATTGCCGATGCCGTCCTCCCTATCCATGCGAGGGGCAGGCCTTGCCAGCGTCGCGTCGCGGGGTTCACCACGTACAACTCTCTGCCGTACCCGTAAAGCAGGAGCCCGTTGCAGTGATCGAGGATGGGCCTGGAACTCGTCGTGATGTACCCGGGCAGGAAGTCGAGGCTGCCGTCGATCGCCGGGCGCGCCGCCGGCGACGAAGGGCGCGCGAAGAAGCGCGGGCGCCGGTGGTTCACGAAGATGCCGCGCACGGCGTGGGGCAGGACGTGCGGGAGCAGCAGCCCGTGGCCGTCCACGATGGCGCGCCACGCCTTGCAGACGCAGCGGCACGCCGCGAGGCCTTGCGGCAGGAGACGGCCGAGGACGGCGGCGAGCGCGTCGTCTGGCAGCGCCAGCACCATCTCTGCCTCGCGCCACACGGTCCAGGCGCAGATCAGGCTAAAGTCAACGACGACGAAGGCTCGTTCCTCTGCCTATCGTTGCTTATATAGGATGCCCGCTACTGACCGTGGCAGTTCATTTCTTCTTCCGCCACACTGACAGTGGCGTGAACTCTGTTGTTGATCTCATGGTTAATTAATAGAAAAACTAGAGTGGACACATGCCCCTATATTCATCGAAGTATTTCTCAATTATTTTGAGTCGCTCTACGTGTGATGTAGATACTTAGTGCTCAAACAAGACATCGGAGGAAAATCCATCGCACTGCATTTATTAAGTCCAACCCTTTATCGACCAACCTTGCCATGTGCCACAGCTAGCAGGCTGCAGGGGCGGATCTCTCTTGATTCAGTGGCTTCAGTTGAATGCCGAAAATCTAGCTATAATATAAAGTATATCCAACACATACACTTATACTCAAGCACTTAGTACTAAATTCATGTTTTATTGACTGTATAAGCTTAGAAATTAGGACGAAAGTATAAATTTCACCTTTTTTTTAAAAAAGAAGGAAAACTGAAAACATGAATCATTAAAAAAATCTTGCTATCTACATGTTTGAATGCCCAGGTAATACATCCTGAGTCCGCCAGTGGCAGGCTGCCAGTCCCGTTCCGGTGACAATGCCGGCGGAGAAGAAGAGACCGGTAGTTGCGTTCCAGCCGAATTATGACATGTACAAAGCTAATTAATGAACGGGTTCTTAAACTGATGTGGCAGTGTATTTTTACAATTAGCCCCTCTATCCCTTGAAAAGACAGCTGGGTGGGCTCTTGACGAAGAGACGGTCTCTTAGCACCGTTGTACATGTGAAGAGACAACTTATGTCATACAATTATTAATATATACATTTATTAAAAGACAGCTTGTAGAGTCTCTCCTTTATATGACTATAGTTGTTTTATGTCTTTTTGCTTGATACATATGCCCAAGAAACCGCGGTGGGCTCTCCTTTGTACATGCCCTTATAGTCTTATTAGGGTATATTTCACACTAGGGAGCGCAATTAATTAAGCAGGACAATTGCGGTACTACTACTTGTAGATGGATATGCACATAGACTAGCTACGCTCATGCAAGGACCAAGGAGCAAGGTTTAGTTTGCCCCGCGTGAACGAAACAACAATATAAATCAGAGAAAATGTTTGTTCTTCGTGTAGTTAGCTATCAAGGTGTTCAGTCACCGCACCCTGACCAGTGTCATATAGACACTGGTGATAAGTCCAGCACGATAGAGCAGGGCACATGAAAGCTGGCGAGAGCACCATGCTAGCGGACGAAAGTTCTGAACACAGGAGGGCGCGAAGAAGATGTGTGCCCACGAGGATCAGCTTCACATTGACCTGTAATTAGTGCATGTTATGTTACTATATCTCACACCGTCTGGGCATCTAACATACTATACTAGAAGTGAATGGCGCGCTAACGCGCCCGCCTCTAATTGGCCAACATTAATAATCAGCGTTGAATAATACTAACTAATATGGCGTTAGGATGTAAATATTGTGCACAGCTTGTTTTACGTGTATGTATAAGTTGATTAAAAAGAATACATGCAACAAAACACCTTTTACTTTGTAAAAGTCAAATCACACCAAAACATACAAATGTCAATAAAAAGATATACATCTGATGCATAGGAATTTTTTCCAAATATATCTTCAAATAATTGTCATGTAAGATTTAGACAATATGCGAGTAGCCATCATACCTGAGAAGGTTTTATGCACAATAAAACGGGTCCAAATATTCAAAGAACAAATGGATACAACGCATGCCAGGAAATAAACAGCTAACAGATTCGTCATCACTCATTCCGCCTCATGCTACGCTATATGCATTTCAACTTTTGGTAACTCCGTTTCCCTCCTGCAATACATATGTTGCTTAGTTAATTAGAACAAACTCAAGACAATTAGACTGACTCAAACCAAGTTATTTTCTTGAATGAGCAACAGCCCAATGTTTTATTAATATCAGCTAATGATCTAACCACCATAATATGGTCAACGATGTAACAATAAAGGAATATCAGGAATGTAATAACACACAATCTGCATACCCGATCTTGAGAGAAGAATTCTTGTGAAACAAAGAAGGCACAATAAGTCAATAATAATACACAAACACAAAACAATTAGACTGTCTCAAAGTACATTCTTTTTTGTTGATGTTGATTAGTTCAAATTTGAGCTGACCACCGTCAACAATATTAGAATGGAGAAATAATTTATTTTCTTGAATGAGTAACAGCCTAATGTTTTGCTGATAGCAGCTAACGATCTACCCACCATAAGCTGGTCAAGAAGGACGGACTAATAAAAGAATATCATATAGGCGGTAATAGTAGATAACCAATTAACTGTGATGAATGGAACATTACACAATATTCTAACAAAAAGTAACATAAGTGATAACCTATTTATACAATCTTTGGGGAAAAGATTCCATACCTACATCTTCTACAACACTAATATCAAATCATGCACATAAATATGTTCTATATTCTTGGACATGTATAATCGGTATCAAACAGTGAAGGGTGCTACTGAAAAGGAACAGAAACTACAGACTAAATCAACCCCAAAAGAGAAATCATAAGAAAAATAGATAATAAAGTTTAATACCACTACGCCATGAAAATGGGTGTAACAATAAAAATAAAAGCATTGAACAAACCTGAAATTGGAAAGAGATGAACCCAAACATGGTATCTTTTACAGTACCGATAGGTAGCACTCTTGCAAGCAATCACCATTTGGTAATGGTGATTCCTTCACCAAATAAAGGTATAGGCGTGGCTTGCGAAACAGGTTGTTATATGCTTTACATGAGTTAATAGATAGATATCAACATGTATGTAGCATGCTTATCGTAGAGTTTCTTGTCATGAAGATAATCCCAGTACATATGGAAGGGAAGTGTGAATCCTGAAAACTTAGAATGGAATATATGTTTCACATGAATATGAATTAAATGCAGTGCCACATGGTAAGCATTTCAAGAAAAATAAACTGGAGGAATGCTGATGTATGCCATCCATTTGGAAGTGGCGAAAGGAGTGCATAGTTTGTTTCGCTTTTTATGGCCTCCAAGCTATTATATAGCTGGTGGTGTGAAGCTAATTCTCTTGACGGCTTCCAATTAATTTAACCACCCATTGGAATTAATGAAAGAAAAGGAACTATATAAGCTAAATGTATCCATTAAGTATGAAATAATAAACAATGCATCTATATGGAAGGGTACAAAGGGCACACTGTAAGCGTCCAAGATGTTTTTTATTTTTATTAACACAATTTCAATGATTTTTTAAAAAAAGTCCTAGCTAGAAGAGAAACAACTTTGAACCACAGATTAGCATAAAATGCCAACCGAGAGGGAAAAGCATTGAGTTGAATATTGTAACGTTGAACCATGTATAATGGCTAGCTCATGTATGCTCGTGGAACTAAGATGGCAAAGGCTGATTAAACAACAAATGCGTATGCTGACTTGACTATATATGTGTGGAACCTGTGAGACTGGATTTCTCTTGACAAAATAACGGACTATCACCAATGACCTAAATTATTATGAACTGGGCATGTTCGTGAGAAACTAAGCACCATATATATGATACAACCAGCGGTGAATAAAATAGAAAAAGGTAAAAAAAAACTTGACCTGTGGGGGTATGACGGCCCCGGGCATTGCATTTAAGGAGAATACATATTAGATATAATTATCCAGGAATAGGCTTGATCCAGGAAAGCATAACTAATGTTATTAAGATATTTGGAAATTAAGGAGTAAACTAACCTTTCTCTCGTTACTTTCTCCTGAAGATCCATAAACCAGTCACAATCATTCCCCTAAAGCGGCACATCCTGCCATCGGATGGAAGATAAGGACTTCCACCGAAATGAAGTTATTTAGTTAAAGTGTTAAACATATGCAAGAGGTACCAGCTAATTAAAAAGACGGGAAAGAATATTGACATAAAAACAATCAGCCAAAGCTTTGACAAAGTCACTGCACATACAACCCATGACAACAATTGGAGGAGGTCCATTACTCTGTAATATGCAGAATCATGAAAGATAAAAGAGAAACATCTCATAAACCTTTAGACATACTAAAAGTGGAACATAATATGAAATGTCAGACTCCTAGTTCAACAAAGTACCAAATAACTTTGTTCAGGCCTGCAATAATATGATAGAACCTATATACTGAATTGATAATTCTTCTAAATAGATTAACATTGATGTGGGTGTATATTGGATAGCATATAATGGTACAGCTCACATAGGAACTTTAGATAGATTCACACTGGGGGAAAAAAATGACAAACATGACCCGAACCTGAATAGGCCTGTAGAATTAGAGATAAACCACTCAATGGTTACAGAGATTTGAATTTTCAATATCATGACCTCTCATCACAACAATTTACAATCACTACACAGCCATAACAAAAATTTCAATGAATCACCCAAAATGGTTGAATTGCCATAAATAAATCATGCTATCATGTGTTGTCACTACAAGACCAACCACCCTTTGGCAACGCATAGCTGCGAACGGTTCGCGCATCCGTTGCGGCCCTTCCGCATCCTCTCGTGTATAACTTCCCCGGCCAGTCCAGTCCGGCCCACGTCGCTGCCTCATAACGCACAGATGCAAATCAGTTTTTCCTCCTCCCCTCCCACATCCTCCTTTGCGGCGGCTGCGGCTGCAGCGGTGCCGCAGTCGTGGCGGCCTGCCGATGAACTTCTCGTAAAGAAGCCCCCGGAGAGGAGGAGACGACGCCTGAAGCTGGAACCCTATGGTCAATCTCGACACAAGCCGTCCGTACTCTCTCTCCACTGCGCTGTCACGTCTCAATCCCATCGGCGGTGATCCCTGCCCCAACATTCTCTGACCCGGCGACCCCCAAGTCAGATCCTGTGGTAGAGTAGAAAGCATGGCTTAGGCGGGGCCGGATCTGGAGGAGGTGGCCTCCCTCTTCCTTATGAACGACGCCCTGCCCTGACCTCTGAGGTATTCTCTCTGATCCTCTTTTTCCATGCGGCTACAGATTTTGGTTCAAGAGTTTGCTTCCGATTGTTAAATGCCTAGGATCTTTAAATTTGCGCTCCAGTTTTCGTATTGAATGCTAAATGAAATTCATTGTGCAAATCTTAATTGATCATTGTGCCGGACTGAAAGGCCTTGATGTCAGTTACAGAGTTTCAATGCCTGCGAAGTGTTTGATAAAATGCCTGTATCATTGTGCCGGACTGAAAGACCTTGATGTCAGTTACAGAGTTTCAATGCCTGCGAAGTGTTTGATAAAATGCCTGTATCAGATTACAAGTTCTTTGCACCCCACTTATTGCTGAACATAAAAAATATCGAATTATGAAGATGTTAATTCTCCTTTTTGGGTTGTTTCAGAGTTAATTACCTATCAAATTGGTAAAATGCTTCTTATGATCTTCTCTCTTTTTCTTAATACGGCAGCTTAATCTTGGTCTCTCTAGGAGTCTACCCACATCCTAGCTCTGTTATTTGAACTAGGTTCGTGTTTATTTTTGGCAGGACCAACATTTTGTAGTTGCAGACATATCCAATGGTGACATGCTTGCCGAGCTAGTAACATTTTCTCCAGTAAAGCTACAGTCACTTCCACAGCTGGTAATGAAATTGTACGTGATCAATTCAATCCCTTCATGGTTTTGCTCATTTTATATTTCAGATGTTAAAAGAAAATAGTTCCTTCTCTTTGTTTTTATTTTCTCTTGCAGATTTTTGTCTTGAATCTTAAATTTTCAATGTGTATTGGGAGATGAGTTTAACATTGAAGTTGTATGTATACTGCCAGTTTTGATCCATAATTGGAATCCATAATGAAATAATTGATGATATGTTATCTAAGTTAATTTGGCTTTCAGCTGATGCAGTAATTCATATAGTTGTTCAGTGAGATAAGAATTGGTTAGTTCTTTTATGCAGGGTGCCTGACCATATTATGATGAAGAATAGATGCATAATAAGGCTACAACTTTGGGCTTAACTGGAGCAGAGAATGGACAGGAAGGGAAAACAAAATCATGAATGCATTCCAAGGAAATTTAGACATGTTAGGTGTATGTTTTTTTTTGAATAATTGTATCAATCTGGTTCCTAGTGGCAAAGTTTATGGCCTGTATCTGTAACAGAAATATTTGTATGGACATCAATATAGTTACGAGTGAAATTATTCTGCAGCATCTTCTCAATCGAGTGAAAGTATTTTTGTTATAAGACTTACAGTTGTTAGAAATAATGTCTAAGCACCAATGCCATATGGTACAAAAAGTTCTGGTCGATTATACCAACATATACAAGCGTTGTTGTTACTTGGATTGTCTGTTGCAAGTCTGCAACGCATATTCATGCTTGTTACCAACGCTTCTTTATGCGTTGCAGAAGAACCTTGCAACGCCACCTCTAGCAACGGATGCAAAATGCGTTGGTAAAGACCCTTGCAACACTAATTTGGACTTCTAGCAACGCATATATGCGTTGCTAAAGGGGTGTTTCTCTTGTAGTGGTGCGAAAAAAAGTCCCCATGCCAAACTGGTTTACTTTGATCAATATATACAGATCAAGGTCAGGTTACTCATGTGCAGAATTAACAATTATATGACTTAAGTCTTCGGATGAAATATAGGAAAGGATAAATAGCTACTTCAATTAACAATGAAAAGGTGCACGTGGCAAGGCACTGAACGCATTAGCCAAAATATATAGCCTCAAGCAGCACTCAAGAGGAGGATATATATTTTAGCTAAAACATATGCGGTCGGTCTGGTATGCAAGGACACCAACTCATGTGGTGGGGCGACCTTCAACACTCGCATACTCGAAGTCCGAAGAAAAGAAGAATACGGAAAAAAATCAGATGAGTACTTGTGCCGCAGCCATGGCCCTATGGGCCGCCAAGTGGTCCAATCTAAACTTGGAATCATTTTTGGCACAAAAAATGCATCGATTAAACCATGAATCTAAGGGGGAAAAACATACATTATCCGTGGACCCCTATGAATCTCCTAGCTTTTGTCCGGTGGATCTATTTGGGAAAACGTTGAACATCGCCATGGGAGAAATAGGGATATAGACATGCGCAACAACAATTAAGCAAAGAGAAAAGGGAGATTACGTTGAATGTAGCTTGGGGTGATTGCTTGGAGCTGCGGCTGCTCATTGTCCTCGGTCCTCACCGTCCTGCTCGAGCGATTGTCCCGCTAACCAGCTCTAGCGCGAGATCCGCGGCGAACCCGCTTGGCCGCTCGCCGGCGGCCTGCCCGATCGCCGACCAATATGCTTGGTTGAGCAGCAAGGAGGAAGAAGATTCATGACACCGTAGATCAAACCTTTGCACAGCCCAACCAACAAACATGAAGGGCAACGACTCGGGGAGCACCAAATCCGTCGGGGCCGAGGATGGCCTAGTCGCAGACAGGGAGTGTATACGTGAGACTATCCGCACTCGTAATATACTCTATTTTCATCCTGTATAAGGAATATTCTGTCCTAATCAGCAAGATTCTCTCCTCTATATTCTGCACCCGTTCATACTCTATATCCACCCTCTATATCAACTGTCTAATATTTTATTCAATCATCTCCAACTACCATCTTCTTTTATCTCTCATCCTTTTTCCTTTTCTTTTCCTTTTTACTTCTTTTCTTTTTACAATAGTTTGACAATCGATTTTTAATTAATACTAATAGTTTTCTCCTTTTATTTTTCCCTAATTTTCATTTTCCTTTTTTTCTCTCTCTCTACTCTATCGCTCTCTCCGGATCCCACCCTCTCTCTCTACCCTATCTCTGTCTCTCTCCCGATCCCACCCTCTCTCTCCACTCTATCCCTCCGGTCCCCAACTCTCTCCATCCGGCCCCGCACGACCTCCCGGCGAGCACTACCGCCCGGTCGCCGTCCGACCCCGCACCACCTCCTGCTCCCCGCGTCGACCCACCGCCTCCTCGCCGTCTCCGGAGGCGGAGATCTCGCGGCGAGTGGCGAGCATGACGAGCTCCTCTCTCCAGGTCCGGTGATGGCTCGGGTGGCCTCGTCCTCTTCCTCCTCCCGCGCCTCCCGCCTCCCCGCACGCCTCTGCTACCTCTCCGCTCGCCGTGCCGCCGCCGGGGCCCGCCTCCCTCCTCTCGCGCAGTTGGGGCGGCGTCGGATGCGGACGGCACGAAGGAGCACGGGCCGACGGTCCTCCGCTCGGCTCCTCCTCCGCCTAGATCCGCGTCGGGGCCGGCGGCGGGGCCGGTGGAAGGGCGGCGCGGAGGAGGGCGTGGGGGCCGGCGCCCATGTCGGTCTCTCTCTCTCTCTTTCTCCGAGATTTTCGGGTCCCGGCGGGAGCAGCAGGGCCAGCTGCGGGCCCACGCCACATCAGCCATCCCGGACGGTCCGGTACTACGCCGAATCTAGCGTGTGGGAGGCCGTCCGGGACGGTGCCGTTCGGCTACCAGTACTCCGGTGCAGCTATTTTTACGGTAAAGCAATCCTTCGAGATGCTGTACCGGACACCGGTGCGAGTAGTCCGAAGGGAAACGGAGTCGTGTGATCGGACAGGCCCGCTGCGGCACGCGGTTGCCTCGTGCGTGGACTTTACGCAAGCGAGCAGCGCGTGAGGTGCACGTGAAGACGCCGGATCGCATGGGAACGATCGCATTGATCCTGCAGGACCAGCTGGAAACCTCGGGCGTGGAGTTGACGTGATTTGAGGGCGCGCGTGAGGCGCACGCGAAGGCGGACGCCGTCCAGGAAACGTGCGCGTGGAGAGCACGAAAGGAACGGATCGCATCGATTGGCTAAAAACGTGGAGGAAAAAAATCGACGGACGACAATGTCGAGTTAACCGAGAGAGCTCGATTTCTTTCCGCGATAGGGAGTTAGATATGTGTAAAGTGCTATAACTCGATCGAGTCCGAGACTTGCACGCCACCAGCGATAGCACGGCTACAATGGCTAGTGAAATAGGGACCACCCTCACAACTTGAATGTTTTCGTGTCACAATTAGGTGAAAATAAAAACAATGACGATTTCGTGTCAGAATCAAAACCATGAGCAATGGAATAGTATTGGAAAGAGTAGATAAGACATAATGAAAGAGAAATACTTCGGTACATAGGGGCATGTGCCCATCCTAGCTTTTCTATTAATTATGGATAAATATAAATATTGAATCTCCGACTATACTATTAAACATGTCGGACTAGCTGTATGGACTCTTTCATTTGGCTCATTCTAATAATCATGGATGGAATTTTCTCTAAAACAAAAGAATAACTATGTGTGCGACTGGATTGCTAGGCTCTGTTGTTTTTATTGCAGGTGTTGGGCTTGGGCCCATGCATGTGAAATAAATGAACCACTCCGAGACTCCTCGTGAGAGCGAATCCGGAAAGACTGTCAGTGGTAGGTGACGCTCTCGTCGATAGTGGGGTGATGTGTTATCCTCAATCTCGATAAATTGACAGCTCAATTTGGACCCATTTTGAAACAAATGAACCACTGATTGGTGGAGGAAGAGTTGTAATTGTAGGCATCCCGTTGTATTTATAGCAGTTGAATTGCTTCAAAACCAAATATTAAAAAATGCATATCTTCAAAAGTCTTGATGCATCACTCTCCGGTGAACAAAAGGGCTCTATTCTAATAGGTTTGTGCAATTCATTTCTTGCTTAGTGAATATCAATGCTCCTGCTCCATTTTATAAAAAAAGGGCATCATGTCAGACATAGTTAAGAGCCAATTTGGATTGCAAATGTATGCCGTTCGGTTGGCTGCATAAGGCTTATCCTGGCTCACGGGATGCAATGCTCAAATGATTTGTTGGGTGGACAGGGGCTTGGGCAGCTGGAAATCAGATGCACAATTTACTAACTTTAATTAATATGCAGGGTAAAAAAAGGCCTCAATAGGTAGCATCAACTTATGTTTTGCCCTCCAACGCTGAATAAGGAAACTAAGTCCAGGAAAGAACAAGAGATGGAAAGACATTGATAAAAAAACTTGTTTTGATTCAAATACATCCATTCATGATGAGATGATTATTACCAATTACAAATAGATGCCAAGCTAGTGCACACGTGCACACCCTCTCTCTCCCTCACAAAAAGAACACAAACCACACATATTAGTAGGATGCCAAGTGCTCAAACAGTTGTAGTCTACATATATTGTTGATGTTCTGGTTGAGTTTCTTGACTGTATTCTGGAAATTCTCCAATCAAACAAGGGGTGTATGGAAATGACTCAAATGTACAGTGGTAATGTTTGGTGCATAATTTGCCTAAATATTGAACCTTTGAGGTATTTAAATGAAAGGCTACTCCTGCAAATGATACTTGTAGGAAGACGACCTCCTTGTAAGGGTGAAACCCAAGGAAGTAAACGTACTGATCTCTATCCTCGACCCCATTCACATGATCAATAACATTATCATCGTCGGAGTCCCATTCAAAATTCTCATTTGAAACCATCTTGTTGTTATTATCTTCATCACTAGTGTTTTCCTTTAAAATCCAGGGCCCAATTCTTTGATGATAGTTCATGTGTGTTGCTGCCCACACGGTAGAATGCTCAAGATCAACATTATGTTTGAAGACCCACTCCATATTCTCATAAGTTTCATAGAGGACCCAAATTCGAAGTAGGCAATTTTCGTCAAATGTTGCAAAGTACACACCATTTTTTGACCTCCCAAGAAAAGGCCGTGTATATTTACCCTCTTTGATATCTACTGGTGTTCTGAGAACCTGGTACTTATCATTCATCAAGGATAACCTACAAACAACAAATATTTTAGCATATATAAATGCCAAACTACGAATATTGAGGTAGGAAATTTCAGATACTACCACGAGACATTCTATTGCAAAACATCAATAAAAAGAAAGTAAACAACATAACCTGCGAGGCACTCAGTAGAAAGTAAACAACATCAATTCAAAAGTTAGCTGATATAAACTAGCTGATGCGTACCTCATTATAAAAGCACCTCGACAGTGCACGTAAAGTGTTCCCTGCCAATAGACAGCGTGGCGCCAGCGTGGGCCCCAACAATACGTCGGTCTTGTTGTATCGAGCCGCGCATCTTCTACCGTTCCTATGGCCTCACCTTCTCGGAGAAATGATCTCTTCTCCCAGCGCCCAGTACTCGATGAGAAAATATGAAATGCATATGGCGACGGTGGCCATTCCATCCCACCATACGGGTCCTCAGGCTCGCTATCCAACCAGCTCATCAGTGATGTCAACAACGATCCTTCTTCGTCAGGCTCAGACGATGCCGCCGGGGATGGTTCGTCTTCCTCCCTCCGCTCATCCTCTTTATCTTTGACTGATGTGTCATCTGTCGACGAGAAGTTGGTTGTTGTTGGATCCCCTCTCTTTTCTCGAGCAGAGATTGGTCGACCATCTCTTATTTTGCGAGATCCAATTGGTAAAGCATACCTCGGATGTATGGGTCTTGACTTCTCAGGAACAGGTGGGATCAAGAACACCTCGTAATGCGGCGACACGGCAGGATCAAACGCCAGGTACGCATTGCCGATGCCGTCCTCCCTATCCATGCGAGGGGGCAGGCCTTGCCACCGTCGCGTCGCGGGGTTCACCACGTACAACTCTCTGCCGTACCCGTAAAGCAGGAGCCCGTTGCAGTGATCCAGGATGGGCCTGGAATTCGTGCTGTACCCGGGCAGGAAGTCGAGGCTGCCGTCGATCGCCGGGCGCGCCGCCGGCGACGAAGGGCGCGCGAAGAAGCGCGGGCGCCGGTGGTTCACGAAGATGCCGCGCACGGCGTGGGGCAGGACGTGCGGGAGCAACAGCCCGTGGCCGTCGACGATGGCGCGCCACGCCTTGCAGACGCAGCGGCACGCCGCGAGGCTTTGCGGCGGGAGACGGCCGAGGACGGCGGCGAGCGCGTCGTCTGGCAGCGCCAGCGCCATCTCTGGCTCGCGCCACACGGTCCAGGCGCAGATCAGGCCAAAGTCAACGACGACGAAGGCTCGTTCCTCTCTGCCTCGTTGCTTATATAGGATGCCCACTACTGGTCGATGGCCTTTTCTTGCCGTCGTGGGCGGCACCGCGAAACCAGATATGGGCATGATTACGTCAGTTTTAATCTCATCTCTTTTCAGAAGATGCAGTGCACCTCTTGATCAGTTTCGTTGACAGGTCCCCATCCCACATTACCACGAGCAGCCAAACGTCTCATTCGGTGACTTGCTCTTCATAATTTTCCCTGGCTGAATATTTCTGGTTTCTAGTTAGCATCCAAGTGCCTTTTCTCATTGCAAAGGTGACTGAATGCATTAGTTCAGTTCTCCACTGTTGGCTATTTTCTTGCAGCAAACAAAAAAATCATATTTAGTAATTTTGAAAAATACGAATTTAGGCATGCATGTAGTTGATATGGAATATGTACACAAAGTTGAACTTCAACTTTATCTTAAAGATATAAAATTAACAAATCACATAGGAAAATGACAAATTAACTGTTTTGTTCTATTCTTTTGACTTTACTCGTAAATTGTTAATGTTATATCTTTAAGATAAAGTTGATTTTAAAGTTTAAACTTTGTGTACATGTTCTATATCATAAGTCATAAAAACTATATATATACCAAGTTTTGTACAATTTTGAATTTTTTTAAATAATATGCTTGACATTTATTGATTTTTCTCTCCGATGGTACGTTAATTTCTCCTTCTTAATGAATCGGGACTCGGGAGTGCTCCTCCCCATGGCCTAGGCCATGAATTTCTTTTTTAAAAAAAGAGCTCATTTGGCTGTCACTAAAAGCAAGTACAAATACAAAAATACAATTCCTCTTCACAGGACGGACAAACTCAGAAGATGATGAATGGAAATTAAGTAGCATATTTATTCGCTTGGTAAAACTACACATAAGATGGCCAGGAAACTTACCAAAGAAAGAAAGAAAGAAAGATAAGATGATGAGGAGAACTTAACAAAATAAAGAAAGTTACAGGACATAGGGACACTCATCTAATACAGTGCTAACCTGTGGGCAAGCTATATGTATCGCTGATCATTCGGATGATTTTCATGATTGATTTCTAGAGGGTCTCCAGTCATACAGGGAGTATATGGAAATGATTCATACACACCCGCACAATGTGAATAGTAGTCGTCTGGGCGCAATTTGCCCAAATATTGGACCTTTGAGGTGTTCAAATGGTAGGCTATTCCAATAAACGATGCCATCAAGAATATGATCTCCTTGTAAGGGTGGAACCCAAGGAAGTCAATGTGCATGCACCAGTCATCATGGCCATCTTCATCGTCCAAAATGTTATCTTCATCAGAGTCCCATTCATAATGACCTTGCATCTTGTTCTCACCCTTATTATCATTATCTTCATCCTCTAATATCCATGGACCATGAGCCTGTCCATCACGGTCTGAATGTACTGCCGCCCGTAAGGCATAAGGGTCAAGGTCAACATGGTGATGCTTCAGTACCCATTCTGCCTGATCATATGATTCATCGAGAATCCAAGTCCGAAGGTGGGAATAATTCTCAATTTCTGCAAAATACACCCCTTTTCTGATCTACCAAGATAATGTCGCGTGTGATGGCTCTCATTAGTGTTTGTTGGTGGTCTAATCACTTGATAGGTACCATTTGCTAAGGATAGCCTGAAAAGTAACGAACAGTGATTAGAAATGGTTGGGGAATCCTCATTTAATTACAGAACCAAAAGCGATGCCATGATTTGCATAGAAACAAATAAAAAAGCAAAAGGGAATGAATGACCATCAGTGTACGAGTTGAAATTTAGCTTAGCTTATTGTTTACCTCATTATGAAAGGACCACGAGAGTGCACATAGAGCGCCCCTCGCCAGTATACTCCGTAGCGCCTGCGCGGGCCCCAGTGGGTTGGCCATTTATCCAACCGCACATCCTCGACCGTTCCCACAGCCTCGCCCTCCCGGACAAACGATCTCTCCTCCCATCGCCCTGTACAAGATGAGAAGACATGGAATGTGTACGGCGATGGTGGCCATTCCACCAGGCGATATGGGTCCTCGGGCTCGCTCGACGCCGGCCTGAACCTGGCCGGGAAGAAGCCTTCTTCGATGGACCTAGGAGGCGGTGGCGACTCCACCTGTTCTTCCTCTGCACCGTCCTCTTCCTCCTCTGTAGTGTCTTCAGCATCCTGTTCGCCATCCGACAAGGAGAAAAGCCCACCCAGGTGGACCGGTGATGGTGGGGTGTATCTTGGCTCCACAACAGGTATCGGTTTCTCAGGAACGCGAGGAATCAAGAACACCTCGTAGTGCGGCGACACTGCCGGATCAAACACGAGGTACGCGGCGTAGTCCAGTAAACCCATGCGAGGGGGCAGGCACTCCCACCGTCTAGTGGCAGGATTCGCCACATAGAACTCATCTCTCCTTCCGTCATAAAGCAAGAGCCCGTTGCAGTGATCTAGAATGGAGCCGTAGCTCCGGCTATAGCCGGGCAGGAAACCGAGGTTACCGTGTATCCTGGGGCGCTCCGACGAGGGGCGAGCGAAGAAGCGCGGACACCGGTAGTCGATGAAGTTGAGGAAGATGCCGCGCAGCGCGCGCGGGAGCAGCAGCCCGTGGGCGTCCACGACGTCGCGCCAGGCCTTGCACACGCAGCGGCACGCTGCGACCGTGCGCGCGGGAAGACGGCAGAGGACGGCTCCCAGCGCGTCGTCCGGTAGCGCAGGCGCCGTCTCCGTCTCCTCCATGCTGATGCAGATCGGGAGCGGGTCAACGAGTGTCGAAGCTGACAGCTGAGCGTCGCGTGGCGAACCATAATGTTTATAGTGAGCTGGATACTCGAGTAGAGTTGACCATGGACAAATCTGCCGTAGCGGCCACGGCATTGCAAACTATTCATCCTACGAAATCCTTATGAGAAAACTCAATCCAGATGAGTTGCAGAAATGATACCAACTGATGTGTGGGCTATAAAAATTATTGTAATCCTCACTCAATAGTAGCACGAATATCTTTTGCTTTCATGAATCATCCACTCACCCATGGCTTCGAGGTGCTGGGCTGTGTGGCACGTTAGCTGTCACCTCACAGCTAATCAGAAGATGACACCAACCCACAGCCCACATATATCATTCAATAGAGGAACTATGGTGAGCCTCAAGGACTGAAGCAATATAGTAGACGATCCAACCTACTCGGAGTTCAATTCACTGGCTCTTCTGGATCGGAGGTTAAGACGCAAGCTCGCATCGGCAACTCCTTGGTGATGGATCATCGGGACTTGCGGCAGGACTCATTCATGGACTGTTCAGGCTGATGGATTAGCAATTTCAAGTGATGGCAGGACTAGTTGTGACAGGGACTCGTTCCGGCAGCTAAATCGCGGTCGCGACAAGCCTGGGTCTCACGCTGAAAAAAAATAAATAGAACCCACCGATGACGTGACCAATTTTAAAATAGTCGGAGTCAGTTTTACCTAAGCTGTTGGTTTCTATCCTTTTTTTGGGTGATCTCTATTTTATTGCCTAGCTAAAAATAGTAGATTTGGAATTAGTTTTGGTCAGACTGGTGGAGATGCTCTTATAGTTAAATTAGTAAAACTAGCCAGTGGATTAGCTTGCACATTAAATCAATAGCGAGTTTGAGTTGAGATCACACTCCAACATGGATGGCAGTAGCAAATTTATTCACACGATATGCTTACATGTAAGATGACCAGGAGAAACATACTAGAAAATAAAGACATACAGGTGGTCTAGTCATTGGTAAGAGCAATAATCAAACATGGGGACAACCATTTAATATAGTGCTAACTTGTTTGCATCCTACATTATATTGCTGATCGCCCGGATGATTTTCATTATTGGCTTTTCGAGGGTCTCCAGTCATGCATGGGGTATACGGAAATGATTCGTATACACCTGCGGCGAATGTATAGTAGTAATCGTCTGGCCGTAATTTGCCCAAGTACTGCACTTTTGAAGTATTCAAATGGTAAGCTATTCCAGTAAATGATGCCATCAAGAATATGATCTCTTTGTAAGGATGAAACCCAAGGAAGTAAATATAGTGGTAGTGGGTATGCTGCGCCTCATCGCTCTCTCCATCCAAAATGTTATCCTCGTCTGAGTCCCATTCATAATCACCATTTTGCAGCATTTCATTATTATCAAGATCTTCATCCTCTAATACCCAAGGACGATCAATTTGTTCATGACAGTCTGATACCACTGCCCGCAAGACGCAAGGGTCAAGGTCAACATGATGATGCTTCAATACCCATTCTATCCGGCCATATGATTCATCGAGAATCCAAACATTAAGTTCGGAATAATTCTCAATTGTTGCGAAATACACCCCATTTTCCGATCTTCCAAGGTAAAACCGTGTCTGATGGCTCTCTTTAGTATCTGTTGGTGTTTTAATCACTTGATAGGTACCATTTGTCAGCGATAACCTGCAAAATAAGAAACAATCAAAGAGATGCTGCGGAATCCGGAAGTTGAAACGCTAAATCAACACCATGATTGTACATAAACAAATAGAAGAGAAGTTTTCCGGTCCACAATACTTGTAAGTAGTTTTGCAAAAATACTTGCAAGTAGTTTAAGGGCATTTTTGTAATTTTACTAATAATTAATGGATTTATATTTTTCATAAAATATAATTTAGATATATGAACCACAACTTTATTGTAAGAATAATATTGAACACATTATTAATATCAAAGAGTAATTACATTATTGATTTTCATTTATGTTATCACAAAAATAAAATTAATCATGATAAATATATCGCTTTGACGACAATACCCTCAAGCATGGTAAAATACTTTCTAGTAGTTGTGTATTTCCGATCTCAAATCTCTACTGTTAAATCAAACTACTACCAAGTAGTTTTAGAAAACTATTGGCAAGTATTATGGACCGAAAAACTCCTCAACAAATAAACCAGAAAGAACATTAGTGGCAAGAGTTGAAATCATTTTAGATGAAAGTAGGTATTGTTCTGCTGGGGTTGCCAGCTTACACGCAGCACAGTTAGACAAAAGAGATAGCTTGCTAAAACCTTTGCTAAGTTGCAGAATGAGATCAGACGAGATATACAGCTTCCTAATCTACATAGCGAAACCAGTGACCCAGACCAGTGCACTCCAAAAGCGCTTAAGTTGAAATTATAGCTTACCTCATTACAAAATCGCCAGGACAGTGTATATAGAGTGCCCGTCGCCAGTATACGCCATAGCGCCAGCGCGGGCCCGACGTCGGCCTTGAATCCAAAGGCACATCCTCAATTGTTCCCATGGCCTCGCCGTCCCGGACAAACGACCTCTCCTCCCAGCACCCTGTACAAGATGAGAACACATGGAATTTGTACGGCGACGGAGGCCATTCCATCAAACATGGGTCCCCAGGTTCTCTCGACGCAGCTCGGAGCCTGGTCGGGAAGAAGCCTTGTTCGATGGACCTAGGAAAAGGTGTCGATTCCACTTGTGCATCATCCGAGAGCAAGAAAAGTTCCCCCAGATTGAACGGTTCTTCCTCCTCCTCTTCTGTATCTTCAGTACCTGTACCTGGTGTGTCATCCGGCAACCAGAAGAGCCAATCCAGGTGGACATTGGTCTCACCAGGTCTCGGCTGCTCAGGAACGCGAGGACTCAAGAACACCTCATAGTGTTGCGACACCTCGGGATCGAACACGAGATACGCTGCGTAGTCCGGTACATTCATTCGAGGCGGCAACAGTTGCCACCGTCGCGTCGCGGGGTTGACCACATAGAACTCCCCCGAGAAGGTCCCGCCGTAAAGCAAGAGACCATTGCAGTGATCTATAATGGAGCTACGGCTCTCGCTATAGTCGGGCAGGAAACCGAGGTTACCGGGGCGCTCCGACGAGGGGCGAGCGAAGAAGCGCGGGCACCGGTAGTCGATGAAGTTGAGAAAGATGCCGCGCACCATGCGCGGGAGCAGCAGCCCACGGGCGTCCACGACGTCGCGCCAGGCCTTGCACACACAGCGGCACGCCGCGACCGTGTGCGCGGGAAGCCGGCAGAGGACGGCTTCCAGCGCGTCGTCTGGTAGCGCAGGCGCCGTCTCCGTCTCCGTATCCTCCATGGTTGCACGGCCCCGATGCAGATCAGAGGAGCGGGTCAACGAGCGCTGAAGGTGAGCGTCGCGTGGCGTGGGTAACTGCTCTTTCGGCGAACTCTATAGTGTTTATTATAGTGAGCTGCTTCCTCGAGCTGTGACCAGCATGGACCGCATCTGCCGTAGCAGCCAAGGCATGGCAAACTTTTCAAACGAAATCTTTTTGACAAAACCCAACACCAAATGAATCACAAAAAAATGCAAAAATATCAACCCAACACAACTGTGTGGGCTATAGAAAGTTATTATAATCCTCTCTCAATAGTAGCACGAATATTCTTTTGCTTTCATCAAAGAGCCTCAATTAAGCTCCAAAAATAAACCCCTGATTAAACAATTCACGTTTTATCACACTTGCGTAGCTCTAAACCAAGAAACATACT
>JAUNZO010002543.1:0-19211 GCA_031894775.1 Chloris gayana
CACTAAGACTGACTTCAACAACACCATGCATCTCCATTTTTGCCTCTTCAAGAGGTACTGTGCCTCTTCATCCCATCTCCAACAAGATCATGCAACCACGAATGCAAAATGCATAAGAGGAGAGAGGAGCTAAAATTGACTCTTCTCTCTCCTCCGATGCATTCAGTTGGCAACGTTTCTTGAGCACCGACACAGAGAGAGCTCGGACGCAGCGGAGGCGAGCTTAGGGCGCGGCAGCGGCGGGGGACCACGAGCACTCGGGGAGGCGGGCGAGGTCGAGGAGGTGCGGCGCGTGCGGGATGGCGGCGCTGACATGCGTGGGCGAGGTCGAACAAGTGCACATCAGTGGCGCGCGGCGGCCTCACGTAGGGGCAACAATTCGCGACGAGCGACCGGCATGCGAGATTGGCATGCGGGATGGCGGCGCTGATGTGCTCGGCGGCGGCGGTGAGGTGGCGTGGTGGCATTGGTGGCGAGCGCGAGCAGGCGGTCACGGAGGCACGACACGGTGGCGTGCGCTCGTGGCCAGGGCGTTGGGCGTCGCGTGCACGGTAGGGGTGGCCGTACGCCGTCGACTTCTTGCCTTGCTCGCTGCTGGCCCCATGCGCCGTCAACTCTGATGACCTCGCGGCCCGTGCGCAGGGGTGGCCGTACGCCGCCGGTCGCTAGACTTGCTTATTGCTCGAACAGCAGCACAGGCGAGTGACCATCCAGACGCGTTAGCAGCAACGGAGGTCGTAGAGGTAGCAACAGCAGGACAGGAGAGAAAATGCAATTGCTGTTGGAGAGTTCAGCAAATGCATGCGTTGCTGGTCCCTGTACAATCGATGCATTCGTCAGTTTGCCTGTGAAGAATGCATTGTATTGTTGAAGTCAGCCTAACAATGGCGCACAATGAAGGGAAAAATAAGTCGAGGGAGCTTCAAAAATTTTCATGGCACATAAGGAACTCAGCAAAATTTTGATAGCATACTAGGAATTTGCTCTTCGGTGCTCTGATTCGTCGCTGAGCTTAGAGGAAACTGAGGATTTGTTAATGTTTGCTTCATCTTCGACACGCATTGTTAGAAGATGAAATGAGATGAATTTATGCATACATGACTATCTCTACAAGCATATGTGTTGTCATTTATATATATGTTTCAAAATTTTTCTTTATAACCATATAATTATTTTTCATATCAACACAAGCATGCACATATTAAAACTCCTTAGCTTGCACGTGAGGTATATGAAATTAATGTTGATTTTTTTCCTATAAATTCAATAACAATATATGAGCTTAATGTTATTTTTGCAAAGGAGGTCGATTGTGTGACTTGCGCTACATGAAGCATTGATTCTTTTGACTTCATGACTGGGACAATATTACCAAAGACGTAGGCATATCGCCCATTACAGCTAGAGATAAACGCTGGTACATCACTATCCCAGTACCATGAGGACACTCCCTCTTGGGTTACACCATGCTGAGCAACCAAATGAGTAGCAACATTACTCTCACATTTAACAAATTGGACTACACACTTATTAAAGCAGGTCTCCATCTGAGCTTTAATATCCTGTATGATAGCTGCCGAGGTGGACAGATCTTCCTCCCTTATGTTAATTGCCTGAACCATGAGTAGAGCGTCGGATTCAACTACCAGCTGGAAAATACTGAGTTCTTCAGCTAGTCTCAAGGCTTCACGAACAGCCACCAGCTCAATCATGCTTGCACAATTTATTTTGTTGCTGTTACCTGCCCGTACGACCACCATATGACCTTCTGCCTCCCTTATAATACATCCCCATCCACCCTTGTTCAAATTCTCTCTGAAGGCTCTGTCCACATTCACCTTCAACCATCCTTGTTGCGGTGGCTTCCATCTCTGTGTTCTTGCTGGTTTATTGACCTTCACGCTGGAGAACAACTGGAGATATTCCGCCGTAAAGCATCGCACTATATGAACAAAGTATTGCTCTGAGAGGGATGCATTTTCAGTTCTTACTTTGTTTTTGTGATTCCACCACTGCCACCATAGTACCACAATCAACAGTTGTTTCTCCCTTGGTAATTTCCATAGCTCTGAGAGGGATACATTTTCAGTTCTTACTTTGTTCCTGTGATTCCACCACTGCCACTATAGTACCACAATCAACAGTTGAAGCATTGATTCTAGAAACAAAACAAACATTTATGGTACATAACACAATTTTAAATAATAGATTTTCAATGCACAAATAATACACCACCTTATATCGAATGAATTTTCTGTCTACTAGATTGGTTTGTGTGTGTATACCTTATTGTAGAAGTTAATAATTTTTACTAGTGGACAATTCTTTAGTTCTAACATTAATCATAACTACATTTCCTTACTTTTCTTAGCGTGCATACTTTCCTCTACAATTTGACTAACATGTCATAAATAATTCATGCATGTTGAATCCAAAAGTGGTTTGTACTAATTAATTAGTGATGGGTTTGAGAAAAAGAAGTATACCCTCCGTGCCAATTACTTGTTGTTTTAGCTTCGAGTATAGAAATTTAGGAGTGAAAAAGGTAGTTGTGCATGAAACGAGAAGGAGAGAGATAGAGATAGAGTTGATTTTAGAAGAGAAAAAGGTCATTGGGATGCGAGGGTTACAAGTAATTTGGAAAAAAATGAAGGAAGCTAAAGATGACAAGTAATATGGAAGGAAGGGAGTAAACAACTTTTTGATCCACCCATCTTATCTTCTTACTATTTTTGTTGTGTATAATGCCACAATAAATAAAGGAACTATCTGATCAAAGAAAGAATTACAACAAATTTCATATGTTATCATAATTCTTCAATACTATTTAAAAAATTCTTATGTCTAAATTTAAAACAAATAAAACATATGGCTAGCAAAATAAAAAAGCACAAGAGACACCTTGAAATAACTACAGCTCTGTATGGACGATTATATAGTCGTAGTCTTTTTGCAACAACGATATATCTTTCACCTAAATATCTTCTTTCAACAAATATATTAAAATAATATATTTGCAAACATTTGAATATCATTTTCACATTGATAATGTGTTCTCATTAAAGTTAAGATCGTGAAAATGAGAAGACCATGCACACGTAGTGGTTGCAAAATATAGATCAACAAGTTTCCTTCATTTTAAGTAATATTTGTATTCACTTAAAAACGAGAAAGTGATACAACAAAATACTTACTAATATTCTCTGTTCATGTGGAGGATTTCTCATACTTTAGTGAGGTTGGAAAAATGTAAAAATCCAAATTCGAACAATGATGTAAAAAAATACCGATCCAACTGATATTATTTTTTCTATTTAGTTGCTAATAATTATCTTGATTTTCAAAATTGGCTATTTTCTATAATAATTTTTTCTTCATTTTGAATGTAAGAAAACCATCTAGAAGAAACAAATAAACCAAATTCTCATATAAAGTCTTCGATTATATGGATGCTTAATCCTTATAATAATAATAATGTTGTTGTTATTTTTATCGTTAAACGGGTGTCTTATCGAAATTCAGGTTAAGAACTAAAATAAGTGAACCCCTTGTTAGGTTTTTTGTTTTAAAAAATACCAATTTTTCACACAATCATATTATTAACTTAATTCTGGGCTTCTGGCCTAGGCTTTAAACATGGAAGGTCATCTGGTTTATGGTCAAAATATGGAGAAGACTGTTACGTGTTGGCGGATGACATCAAATGTTCGGATCTGGCCCGCATCCAGAAAACCTGTGCCTTAGAGATGGGCCGCGGGCCTGTAGCAGAATCCTTAACAGGGCCCAGAAGCTCAGTCATTGTTTTTGCTTATTCATAGCAGTATAAACAGAGGACGTTCAAATGGTTTATCACGGTCAGTGCATCTGAGTTTGTAATCGTGGATTGTTTGTTTGACGCTTGTACAGTTATTTGTCATATCTTTTATTGATGTGTCTACCTTGGCTCTTGACTAAGCTAGATAAGAGGGATGCGGTCAGTTCCGTGCTCTCTGAAGTCAAAACTCAGCAAGCGACGCGATACTGTAAAATTGTTAGCGTCAGTGGTCGATCAGATGGCGTACATCTTCTTGAAGTCCTCGTCGATCCACTCGCCGTCCGACACGCCGGATCCCGAGAATGATCGGGAGCGGGTGAGCGAGTTCCGTTTCATGCTTCGTATCCGCTTGGCCTCCATCCTGTGCGCGATGACCCAGTAGAGCATGGTCCCGATGGTGGTGACCAGGATGGTGGCGCCCATGACGGTCACCGCGACGGCGAGCCACCGCTCGGACCTGCCCACGACGACGAAGGAGAGCGCGAGGAAGGCGACGCTGATGAGCACGCAGGCCACCCACATGAGCTTGTTGATCACGGCCATCATCTGCTTCTTGGCCTTGCGCTCGATGACCACGACGGAGGTCTGCACGACGACCACGGCGAGCGAGATGAAGAGCGAGACGGAGTCGAAGACGAAGAAGATGATGAACGCCTTGTCGTGCGCGATGTTGGCCTCGCCCAGCGCCTGGCCGGGCGCCAGGCTGCGCGGGTCCTCCACGTACTCGCCGGGCACCGTGAAGATGGCCGCGAACGCCACCGTGGCGATGAGCACGGCCACCACCGTGGTGGAGTTGATGGCGTTGTTGAGGCCCTCCTCGTGCAGCTTGTTGATGCGCTTCGCGATGCCCTGCATCCGCACGCGCGTCTGCCGCGTCTGCTCCAGCTGCGAGTGCACCTCGTGCTTGATGTCGCTCACCTGCTGCTTCAGCTCGTTGCCGCCGCCGCCCGCGGGGTTGATGGCGCGGGCCGAGACGACGCCGCGCTCGGCCAGAAGGCTGGCCACCTCCGCGTTGCCCATCTTCTCCGCCGTGTCCAGCGCCGTCTCGCGGGACCGGTTGATCGCCTTCAGGTCCGTGTCAGGCAGGTCCAGCAGCCGCTTTATGATCTGATAGCTCACAATTGGTTGGTGCAGGAAAGAAACTCTTGTTAATACTGATTACTACTTGCAACCGCACGAAATGGAAACGACGGACCTGGTGTCGCGCCTTGCGCGATGCGATGTGCAGCGCGGTGTTGCCCTTGTTGTCGGTGACGTTGAGCAGCGCGGGCTCGGCCGCGAGGAGCGCGTCGATGAGGTCGAGGCGGGTGCCCTTGGCGGCCATGTGCAGCGCGGTCTGGCCCTTCTTGTCCGTGCGCAGCGCGATGCTGGGCTCCGCCGCCACCAGCGCGCGCACCACCTCCACGTGGCCGTTCCGCGCCGCCGAGTGCACGGCCGTCTTGCCGTTGCTGCGCGCGATGAGCGCCAGGCTGCCGTCCACCTGCAGCAGCAGCCGCACCACCTCCATGTGCCCCTGCGTCGCCGCCGTGTTCAGCGCCGTCGTGTTCGACGCGTCCACCGTCATCGACAGCTCCGGCAGCGCCTCCAGCAGCGCCCTCACCACGTCTGCGTCATCGCCATTTTTTGTCAGTTGCCATAATAAAATGTGCCGTCACATTTCCATCAACAGTGGCGTTATCAATACCTACATCCCCTTGCTTGGCGGCGATGTGGAGCGCGTCGTAGCCGCTGCGGGCCTTGATGCCGGCGGTGGCCACGTCGTGGTACTTGATCATCTCGCCGACGAGGTCCACGTACCCGTACTCGGCGGCCACGAACAGCGCCGTCTCGCCGGCCTGGTTCTGCTTCGACAGCAGCGCGCCCAGCTCCTCGGGGCTCTTGCCCGACAGCATCTCCCGCACGGACGCCACCTGCCCGGCGCGCGCCGCCGCGTGCATCGCCGTGTCGTCACGCTTCCCGGTCAGCTGCTTCGTCATCTTCTTGCGCCGCGTCGCGGCCTGCACGGCCCTCGGCGAGTCCATCCCCTGCTCGGGCTGATGGGCCTCCCCTGCTTGGTTCTTGGCTTCCATCAAGCGCGGAGGCGCGTCAAACTGCAGCGACAATGGCTGCAGTGACAAGAACACCAAAGACTACTAGTACTTCTTTAGGATTATTATTTAGCAACGTTCCCATTGCGCCCTTTTCGATTGTTTTGTGCCCACTTGCCCAATTCACCAACCAATTCGCCCCATCCCAACTCCCTCTATAAACAATATTTTGTGAGATTAATATCCCTGGAAAGGCATGAAGAAAAAGAACACCAGAAAAAGAAGACACCAAGTCATGAAAAAAAAACAACCCAGGTATGAACGAAACACAAAAGAAGGCCCATGCATGCAAGTGCCCACCTCACTTCATCTACCCACTCAAAAGCACCTCAATTTGCACCACCAAAACTGCATAGGAACTGGGCTAGAGATCTATAAATTGATGGCAACGCGGTTATACAACGCCTTCAGCCTTTTAATCATCTTCCTCTTTCGGGCTAGAGACCTATAAATTGATGGCAACGCGGTTAAGCAACGCCTTCAGCCTTTCAATCATCTTCCTCTTTCGCTACTACTATGCAATCACGCGAAAAGCCGTCCCATTTCCACCTCAAACTTTGGCATAAAAGGAGAAGCAATCAGCAATGCCACATAAGATGATACACTAGGGGATCGAAAAGCACATCACAGCAAAAGGCCAAGGAACACATGATGGCCTCCCAAGAGAGGAACATAAAAGATACACATGATGGGGGATCAAGAATCGGATTAGAAATATAGTAGAATCTCCAATGCAATCCCCACGAACACAATTGGGCGGCCACACATGGCGCCGGGCAGGAAGAGACATACCGGCGTGAGCTCCTCTGCGCATCCTCGCGGCGTCCATGTGAGCCACGGGGCCCGCCCCTAATCCACAGGCAAGCGGATCGGCGGAGGATGCGTTGGAGAAGACAAGAAACCGGGCTGGCCGATTACAATAATACGCCCAGTTGAATCAACGCATGAGCAGGCATGGGGAAATGGAATCGAGGCTGTTTTCCTTTTTCTTTTGTCTTGGTAACAGTTTTCTTTGCTCGTTTTCTTCTGCCTAAATTAAGAAATACTCACATGGCTAATTGTCAGCTCTGGCGTGGATACATAACTAACGCGTATATATGGTTATAGTTAAGCAGTTGGCGATGCAAGATTTGGTGATCCATCGAGTTTGGTTTGTAGTGACTAGCGCGGTCACTCTTTTGTTTGTTTGTTTCTTTTATTTTCGTTATATGAATCTCATTTTCTTGTGCGCGTCATTTTCCATCAGCTCTTTGGTTCGGTGATGACCACGCGCCTGTTTTGGGACGAGGGAGAAAAATGTGGGCGTTGACCGTTGACGCGGCCCCAATGCATTCTCCTCCGTTAGCCATTGATGCTGGCCTGGAGATGACGATGTATCAGCGGCCAGGGTTGATGCGTTAAGTAGCCGACCACTCCAAGCCAGAGCCCAGAGGACGTTTATGCGGTCCAAATAAGAAACTAGTGCTTTGTAGTACAGGCTAAGATCGAGCATGAAAAGGGTTCACAAGAACGTTCTTCTGTACTGCAAACTAGCAGAAAAGCCTGAGGCCTAAATCCTACATGGCGCAGGCCCTGGGTCTTGAGCTTTACAAGATTCCCACACGCATAAATAAAATAAAAAGCTCGAAAGTAAAATCTTTCTGCTGGTGGTGGCGCACCGGCGACCTTCAGCTTGTGAACTTCGTCACGAAGGAAAACGAAAACGACAGTAACAATTGTAAAGTGAGCATTCTTTTATCGTGCAGAGCTTTTGTTACTTTATTAGTCACTACGCGGGTTTTTCTATTCCGATCCTTTTCTTATAACTGTAAATACGCACGGCTAATTATACTCATAACTATATCAGTACTACTTACTAAATTATTAGGTCCATCGTTGGCTCCAAGAACCCTGAATTCATTGCGGCGGCAGTGTGTTTTCCACTTGGTAATAAAGCGATCAAGTACTACTCAATCATGCATGAATATGACTGGAGATAAGCTTAGCAGGTCAACCAAGTCCACTGTCAATGCCTTTATCTCGCACGGCGTTTCCCACTTTGGCATCGCGTAAAGGCAACCACCACCTCTAGTGTCATTTTTCTTCTGGATCTTTTTTACCATCTGACCCTCCAGCCTCCACGCATGCGGTTTCAGATACCAGAGCAACGCGAACGGCGATCAAGTTGCGGTCAGGCTCGCCCAACATCCTTGATCGCGCGTCTCCATCGCCCTGACTTCGCGGTGCACTTCACCTCCAGCGCTGTCCTCTCGTACGCGCAAAAAAACATCCAACAACAGCACATCACAACGGCAAAATTCTCGCTTCTCACGTGCCGTGGAAAAGGACCGGAAAAATATATATCTTTCTTCTGTCCCTTCTTTACGTATGCATTCCAAGAACAGAATAACATAAAGAGAACACGCATATACATCATGCTACTGTCACTGCATTGACAAAGGGTTGACTAAGGCCGTGCATAAGGCGCACAGCACAAGCTGCATATATTGTATTTCTGATGACCAATCTATCTGCAGTAATATACATGGCCGATGGCTGATTCAGGAACAAGAGGAATGGCAGTTTGAGCTTATTGGAATGTATACAATTGACCCGTACTATCTCAGGGGTCATGATCAAAGTTTATAATTACATCCGTGACGTATCACTGCCAGAGGATTTTGAGGGATCAGCTGGGACTGGATTCATATAGCATATATCCGGTCGATCTCCGAGTCTGAAAACTCTGAGTTGTGCTGCCATGAGTTTGAGCCGCTCCTCCTTGTCGATTTCGACTTCTTCCTGATTGAACGTGTGCGCTTGGACTTCACCACATAGTATGTCATTGTACCAAGCACACCGGCCATGATCACACCGCCGATTAGGGTCACCAGAAGTGCCGCCCACCTGAAGTGTCGCCCGACCACGATGTATGAAGAGGATATGAAAGCAACCGTAGTGCACACTGAAGCCAGCCACATCAACTTGTTGATTACCTCAACGACCCGCCTCTCTGCTTTTGTCTCACCCCTAACAAGGGTTATCTGGACCACCACCACTGCTAATGATGTGAACAGGGCAATGGCATTGAAGATGAAGAAGATCTTGAATGATACAGCATGCACAGCTACTGCTACGCCGTTATCGCTGTTACCACCTGGTACGGTGAAGATAGCAGCAAAAGCCACAGTGGCGAAGAGCACAGCCACGACAGTCACCGAGTTGGTTGCGTTGTTGATGCCCTCACGGTGGAGTTTCCTTAGCTCCTTTGCTATACCATAGACATTTTTGTTGGTTTTTCTGGCCTGCTCAAGCTGAGTATGTACATCCTTTTTAATCTCAGTAACTGTTTTCCTAAGTTCATCTCTGGGCTGATTCAAATCATTTGCTCTGACTGCACCAGCACGGGATAAACACTCTTTTATTTCCTGGGACTCCTCGGACAATTGAAGGCCCTCTGCTATGTCGAATGCTGTCTTCCGGTCCCGGGTCAATGCATTCACATTCATATCTGGAAGACTCAGAAGCTCATTTACAATCTGCAAGAGATAAGCTTGTAAGCAGCAGGATATGGCATTTTGTGTGAAACAACACAGCAGAGCAATGCTTATATATCTGCACTAGATTTAAATATGTAAGAAGAATACCTCTGATCTTTTCTTTCTGGTGGCAACATGCAAAGCTAAGTTGCCATTTCTATCAGGGAGCATAACAATTGCCGGATCAGCATTCACAAGCGCACGAACAACAGCAGCACTTGTTCCTTTCACGGCCATGTGTAGAGCAGTCTGTCCTTTCTTATCGGTCTTCCGAGCAAGCTGATTATCAGCATCTAGCAAAGCCTTCACAATTTCAACATGCCCCTGCCTAGCTGCAAAGTGCAGGGCATTCTTTCCATTGGCCTTTGATAGCTCAACCAACCCAGAAACTCGCTCAAGCAGCAGGTTCACCACCTCGGTGTGACCTCTAGTAGCCGCAGTTATCAGAGGGGTCACATTTGATTGGCCAAATGTTTTTCCAAGGGATGGATCATGATCCAGAAGTACCTTCACAATATCTATAAGCAAATGTCAGTGACTCCTTTTTTCTCCATATAAACTAAGTAAAGAGATAAAACTGTAAATGGAGGCAGTGAGCTTGTAATTGTATCTAGTCAAGCGTAACAATATACTACAGTTGGTACACTCTCAATTTCAGCGCTAGCCACCTGAAAACTAGCAAGTGAACCGTGGAGAAACCATGGGGATTGATTAATAAATAGTAGTAGGCACTAGGCAGAGTACATATTTGGAGTAAACAATGATCATTTCTTTGTTAGTATGAAAGAAGTAAAACATTGACCAGACCATTCAATTGGGCATTAAGCTATCACAGAGGTAGTTCAACTTGTAATCACGAGTGGTTTATGATATTGGAGAGTTTTGTGTCAGATGCTCACCTCTGTGGCCCTCTTTTGCAGCGACGTGCAGAGCATCGAGTCCAGTCTTGTTCTTCCTGGCGAGGCTCTCCTTGTCGGAGTGCTTGAGCAGCTCGACGACGATGTCAAGAAAGCCCTTCTCGGCGGCGATGAGCAGCGCGGTCTCCTCCTTCTCGTTGGCCTCGTTCACTATGGCCGAGCGGATCTCGGCGACCTCGGCGTCGAAGTCCTCCCCGGTGCCGGTCATCTGCGCGTCGATCTCGGCGATGATCTGGCGCACGGCGTCGAGGTCACCGCGCTGCGCGGCGAGGTGGAGCTCCGTGTCGTTGTGCCGGCCGGTCACCTGCTTCACATACTTCTTCCGCCCAGCCTGGTCCATCCGCTTGCCGGAGTTGGAGAGCACCAGCACCGCCGCGGCCGCGGCCGTCGGCGACGGCGACGGGGACGGCGTGGAGCCGTCCATCCGCTTGCCGGAGCCGGACATCACCAGTACGGGGGCCTTGGCCGGCGCCGGCGAGGAGGCGGGCGAGGATTGGTCGAGCCGGTTGCTGGAGCGGGACATGACGAGGACGGGGCGCGCGGGTGACTGGTCGAGCCGGTTGCTGGAGTGCGACATGACTAGCACCGGCCGCGACGGCGACGGCGAAGCGGCTGGAGACGACGACTGGTCCAGCCGCTTCCCGGAGAAGGACATCACGAGGCCAGGGCGCTTCGCCGCGCGGGGCGGCGAGAGGTCTTGCGGCTCCCCGGAGGGGCCGGCGTCGGAGGACGGCGACGGCGACCCCTCTTCCCCTGGCGAAGCCAGCCCGATCTCCAGGTCGCCCTCCCCTGCGCAAAGAAAAAGCAACCCCCTCAACGAACGATCAACACAGCGCGAACCGCAACGAACCGGACCAATCAGGGATCAATCAAGGGGGAAAAAAAGGCGGTACCTTTGTCGGAAGCGGCGGCCATGGCGCTCGTCGTCGGGCTGCTACGGGGCGGGGGGCATGGGGCTGGCGGCGGGAATGGGAGGTGGGGAGACGAGCCGCGGATGGCACGGAAGCGACGGGGCGGAAGGAAGAGGAGGAGGAAAGCCGAGGCTGCAACACACACAAACACACGGGGACGAGACGGGACGGAGCAGCAGCGCTCGGATTCGGCTCGCGCTCTGTTGTGTTGTGTGTGTGCGCCTGTGTGATGAAGAGGTTGGGTTGGGTTTCCGCTTCAGCCTTTGTTTATGTGGCTGGTCTGGTGGGCCGGGGCCACCTGCCGGTATGCGTTGCATATGGCCATTCGTCGCTTTCCTGGTGAATAATTATCTCCCTGCTGCCCGTTTCTCGCAAGTGCCCTGTCAGGCTCACATGCTTTTTACGCCAATATAAATACACAATTTCGGGCCTGTTCGTTTCCCTATCTAATTTTTAGAGGAGTCAAATCAAAGGAATTTTATTATTTTGAGAGTCTTAAATAAAGTCTAATCTCGAAACTAATTGCAGACTCCTATCTAATTCACGAGACGAATCCAACGAGGATAATTATAGTGTTATTAGAAGATGTTTACTTGTAGCATCACTGTAGCAGAAACATAGATTAATTAGGATCATTAGATTCGTCTCAGTAAATTAGAGGGAGGGTCGCGACATAGGTTTTGTTATTAAATTAATAAAATTACTACTTAAATAGTAAGATTCTCTTTGATGTGACAATGATCTAAATTTTAGAGGTGGAAACGAACGGGGCCGAATCGTGTAACGGTACGACACAGTAATGAATTCCACCGGTCGAGATAAAAAAATTTACGGCGCATGTGAACTTACTCGGAAGGTGATTAGATGGAGCTTAATTTTGGCTGATACCTCCCATTGATCGTTTAGCACTGGCTCTGATCTTCTCAAGTTGCAAAGGGACAGTGCCCACCATCCGGCACAAGGAATCGCTATCTGGAATTAGAGATTTTGAGAATCCCGAACCACGCAAGGCGCTTCCGCCGCCGCGCTCACGGCGAGGCACACGTGCGCTTCTGCGTCTCGCCAGAGGCGCGTTGCAGCAGCAGCAGCAGCATGGGGCCAACGCGCATATCGAGTGGAGTCCGGCGAGTGGCGAGTACACGTTCCTTTTTAACAGCCTTTTCCAATCCAACAGCCTTTTTAACAGAGAAATGCGCAGTGCGCGAAAGCAGATGGAGACGCTCGTCGACTCGTCGAGGGCTTCATGGGTTTCAGTTCGGAGCGCAGCTTTGCCATGCTCGTCTGCAGCCGTGGCACGGTGGCAGCGTCCGGCGATGGATTGGATTTTTTTTTTTTGAGATCGGTGATGGATTGGATCGGGTTCGTTCACGTGGTCACCCTATCTTGACTTGCCGGTTGTTGAGGTCAACGAGTCAACTCCCCCGCGGGGCCACAGCTCCACGACATGATAAATGGTCAGTCTTGTTATGAGGTGAAAATTAATTTTATGTACCAGTAGTACTCAGTACTCACCCTATAACTTGAATATGGTTCAAAATCTCCTTGCCATTGACGAAGGAGACAGCGCTGCCAGGCAAGTGCCAAGGCGGGGTGTTTCACTGCAATTGCAGTGCCGGCAACCGCATGTGCTACTGCCTATACTGCCGGACGGCTTGGTCGTGCTGAAGCTGAGATGGCGAGGTGCCAAGCCGGCGCCGGCGCCGCCGCGCCGCGCTGGAACCCGGACGAGTGTCGGCGGCGCGCCTGCGCCCATGTGCAACTGCTGCCGTCGTGTCTGCTACAACGGGGCCGTGGCCCATGCTAAACTAACAATGATACGGCACGATCTTTCGGCTTACCAGCCCAGAACCCAAGTTCTAAGAAACGGGCTTCGTTGCATGGGCCTCACACCAGTGCTTCGGCTGGCCCACGAAATGCCGCCGACGTCTAATTAGCGGTCATCGCAAAAACTAATTCTCGCGGTCGTCCGTATTTGGAAATTCTAGGAAACTGGACAGATCCATATTCGGAAGAGGGAGTCCGCGTTACGTGCACTGCTTCGTTCTCATTTTCTTCGAAGGAGGAGAGTTTCACAGAAGTGAGTCCGAGTCTCCCTTGCTTTTTTTCCTGGAGCGATTGGAGGCACGCATGGAAAAGTTCGTAGGATGTTCATTTGCCGTGTCACCGACTGGTTTTGCGCTCAGTTTTCGAGCTTTTGCTACATGAGTTGGGGCAAGAGAACATTAACTATTCTGAGTTCTTCTTCTTTTTTTATCAAGTCACGCTTCTCATCAACTAATATCTTTCTTTCTTTCTTCATATTTTTATTTATATTGTTCTATCCTTTTTCTTTGTTTAATTATTTTTAAGAATAATTTCATATTCCTTTAGTTGAATCAATACTTAATTTTATTCCAATATTATTAATCAATATTTTTTTCAGAAATATTGAATCACCATTTTTTCTTTTTGTCAATATCTTTTCACATGTTAACTCAGCATTTAAGTTTAATCAACATTTTTCCTCTCAAGCTGTATGTTTAAGCAGCACTTTCCCAAATGTTGGTTAACTATTTTTTACTCTACTCAACATTTTTGACATGGTGACTCACCATTTTAGCAAATGTTGATCAACATTTTAATATGTTGACTCAACTTATTTCACATATTGACTCAACATTTTTTAATCAACATGTTTAGTCAATATTTTTGCAAATATTGATCAATATTTTTTATTTTATTAAATATTTTTACATGTTGACTCAACTTTTTCAATGTTGACCATTCAATATGTTATCCCTATTTATTCATGTTTTTTTTCAAATGTTGACTCAATATTTTTGTAAATGTTGGTCGATGTTTCCTATTTATTCAACATTTTTCACATGTTGAATAAACTTATTTGATATGTTGAGTCAACATTTGTATTTGATCAACACTTTTGCAAATGTTCAAATGTTAGTCCAACATTATGTTCAATATTTTTTTTTGCAAATGTTGGTCTAACATTTCTTACTTCATTCAACATTTCCTACATGTCGACTCAACATTTTTACAAATATTGTTCAACATTTCCTATTTATTCAATATTTTTCACATGCTGACTCAACTTTTTCAAATGTTGACTGAACTTTTCACATATTGACTCATCTTTTCACATGTTGAGTCAACATTTTTAAAAGTTTACTCAGCATTTTTTTGTTCTTCTTGATATTTTACCAAATATTGGTCAATACTCAATTGTTCTAATTTATTCAACATTTTTGACATGTTGACTGAACTTTTTCACATGTTGACTTAACGTATTTGACATGTTGACTTAACCCTTTTTATTTCACTTAATATTCTTACGAATGTTAATCAATATTTATTATTTTTTTCACTTTTTCACATGTTGACTCAACTTTATGCAAATGTTGGTCCAATATTTTTGTTTAATTAATATTTTTTTTGCAAATGTTGGTCCAACATTTCTTACTTTATTAAATATTTCTCACATGTTGACTCGACATACAAATGTTGTTCAACATTTCCTATTTATTCAATGTTGTTGACATGTTGACTCAACTTTTCAAATGTTAACTTTTCATTTTGTTGTAGAATTCAGGTGTGCACGGGAATTGAAGAATTTAGTGTTGCAACTCGTTGAAGAATCCTTTATTGCCACATGGTTTTTACCCCAAGAATCCAACATCTCCTCCTATGTAATTGAAATATATGTTCAGTCGGAGAATTTAGTGTGCAAGGGACTTAGATAATTTTGTGTTGCGACTCGTTAGAGAATTTAGTGTTGCAACTCGTCGGAGAATTTAGTGTCAAGGGAGTCGGAGAATTTAGTGTTGCATCTGGTTGTAGAATTTAGTGGTTCATTTTGTTGTAGAATTTAGTGTATAAGGGAGTTAAAGAATTTAGTGTTGCAACTCGTTGTATAATCCTTTATTGCCACATGGTTTTTACTTGCAAGAATCCAACATCTCCTCCTATGGTAATAAAAATATAAGTTCAGTCGGAGAATTTAGTATGCAAGAGAGTGGAATAATTTAGTGTTATAAATTGTTGGAGAATTTAGTGTGCAAGGGAGTAAAAGAATTTAGTGTTACAAATTATCGGAATTAATGGTGCATCCGGTTATAGAATTTAGTGGTCCATTTTGTTGTAGAATTTAGTGTGCCGGGGAGTTGAAGAATTTAGTATTGCAAATTATTAGAGAATTTAGTATTGTAACTCGTCGAAGAATTTAGTGTTGTATCTGGTTGTAGAATTTAGTGATTCATTTTGTTGTAGAATTTAGTGTACAAAGGAGTTGAAGAATTTAGTATTGCAACGCGTTGTAGAATCCTTTATTGTCACATGGTTTTTATCCCAAGAATCCAACATCTCCTCCTATGGTAATAGAAATATATGTCCAGCCGAAGAATTTAGTGTGCAAGGGAGTCGGAGAATTTAGTGTGCAAGGGAGTTGGAGAATTTAGTGTTGAAAATTGTTAGAGAATTTATTGTTGCAACTCGTCGGAGAATTTAGTGGTGCATTTGATTCTAGAATTTAGTGGTTTATTTTGTTGTAGAATTTAGTGTGCAAGGGTGTTGGAGAATTTAGTGTTGCTACTCATTGGAGAATTTAGTGTTACAACTCGTCGGAGAATTTAGTGGTGCATTTGGTTGTACAATTTAGTGGTTCATTTTGTTGTAGAATTTAGTGTGTAAGAGAGTTGGACATTTTAGTATTGCAACTCGTTGTAGAATCCTTTATTGCCACATGGTTTTTAATCCAAGAATCCAATATCTCCTCCTATAGTAATAAAAATATATGTTCAGCCGGAGAATTTAGTGTGCAAGGGAGTCGGAGAATTTAGTGTTGCAAATTGTTGAAGAATTTAGTGTGCAAGGGAGTCGGAGAATTTAGTGTTGCAAATTGTCGAAGAATTTAGAGGTGCATCTGGTTGTAGAATTTAGTGGTTCATTTTGTTGTAGAATTTAATGTGCAAGGGAGTTGGAGAATTTATTGTTGCAACTCGTTGGAGAATTTAGTGTTGCAAATTATTAGAGAATTTAATGGTGCATATGGTTGTAGAATTTAATGGTTCTATAGAATTTAGGGAGTTGGAGATTTTAGTGTTGACCAACATGTCTTAATTTATTCAACCTCTTTCTTATGTTTTCTCTACTTTCCACATGTTCACTCACCATTTTTCATTTGATGACTCTTGATATTTTACAAAATAAAAAATATTGGTCCAATATTTCTTATTTTTCTGAAGCTACTGTGCAGATCAACATATTATTTCGTTGTCTCAACATAATCTAGTTCCCCATCAATATTTTAGTTATGTTGAACCACCTTTTTTTTCTTTTACCCTAGTTATTTAATATACATTTCCACAATGTTGACGTTGACCAACATTTTTTTATGTGCAAATATTTTTCATGGTGAACTAACTCCAATCACCACACAATTAGGGCAACATTCTTGAAAAAATATAGGAAAACAAATACTACAATTCCACTTTATTTTCTGCAAACCGAATTTTCTACTCATGAAAAGCCATTTGGTTTTTCTTATTTTTCTACAACTTAGTTTTCTTTACATGTAAAGAATCGTTGGTGAAAAAAATGATATTAAAAAATATTTAAGACGCGACGAAGGAAAGGAAAGACAAGATCCAGCTGCGAAAGAAATCCAGAACAAGATGGCCTAATGGTGCGCGTGAAAAGAAAAAGAAAAGACAAGGTCCAACAACGAACAAATAAAAGAAAAAAGCCCAATACCAAAAGAACCACGCGCTACGGAAGCGCCGCGTGGAATCGCGCATGCTGCCGCCGCGCACGTACGATGACTCGTACGTAACCGTACATAACTATGGTCTAAGGACGACCGTATGTTTTGCTTCTTGCGGTCACCGTCAGGGAGATTGCCCCGAAATGCCGGGTAGGCCCTCACCATACAGCCTCTCTCTTCTCACGAGACTCGTTTTTTTAGCTTGCCTGTTGAATCACAGTTACACAGTCTGATTAGTCTTACACAGCTGCATCTTCTAAGAAAAAGGATATCAGAACATGCACATCTTCTCGTGGAGTCGTAACATATTTTTTCCCGCTCATATAATGAATATATTCTGCACTTTTGACATATTTTCTCTTCATCTCATGCCACTTCTGAAGATCTCATACCATCCTTGATTGAATGATTGTGATACAAGAAAGATAAGGTGAGTTAACCACACTAGCGGCGGATTAAAAGTAATAGAAGCCTTCAGTTAATTCACATGTTGTCATCATCATGAAGGACAACCTTTTTACTTTGTGAAGAACAAGAACCATCCTACTTAGGCCTGTTCGTTTTCATCCCTCTAAAATTTAGCATCGTCACATCCAAGAGAATCTTATTATTTATGAATATTTCAATCAATTTAATGTCAAAATCCTTTTGACATATTGATGTTAATTTTTGAGATGAATCTAATGAGCTTAATTAATCTACGTTTTGCTAAAGTGATGCTACAATGAATCGTCTTCTAATCACAACTTAATTAAACTCATTAGATTCGTCTTATGAATTAGTTTAAGGGTCTCGTAATTTATTTTATAATTAAACTTTATTTAATACTCATAAATATTAAAATCCTTTTTGATGCGACAACTATAAAGTTTAGACCCCAGTAAATAGAACACACCCTTAAGACTATCCGCACTCGTCATACTCTAAATTCATCCTCTAAAAAGAGTATTCTGTCCAAGTCATCGATATTTTTTCCTCTATGTTCGGCTTTTCCCGCACTCGTCATCCTCTATATTTCATACTCTATCCTAACTACCAGCCGTGGGGCCCGCTCATCGCTTTTATTTTCTTTTTTCTCCTCCCTCCCTCACTCTCTCTCTCTCGGCCCACCCTCTCTCTCTACCGCCGCTCCCTATCTCTCCGCCCGCCTCCCTGCGCGGCTCCCTTGCGCCGCCGCCGCCGACCGGGCCCGCTTCCCCGCGGGCTCCGCCACCGGCCGCCGCTCACTCCTCCTCCCACGGCGCCGCCACCGGCCGGAATCGCCCGCGCGCCGTCAACGACCGGAATCCCCGCCCCGCGCCCGCCGTTACGGAGCCGCCGGGCTCGCCTCCCACCGGCGTGGATCCGACCATCGGGTGCGCCTCCCCGCCTCCGCCGCGCGGGCTCGAGCTTCGTCCTCCCTCGCGCGGCCGCCATAGTGCGCATCGTCGCGCCTCCCCGGCCTCCCCATGCGCGGGGCTCGGTCCTTCCTCCTCCCCCGTGCCGCCGCCGCCGAGCTCGCCTCCCATGCGCGCGCCGCCGCCTCGGCCGCCGGGCGCGGATCCGGCCGCGGCCCTAGATTGACCCCACCCCACCGCCGGAGCTAGGGACCCTCCTCTCCCGTCGTGCGCCACGCCCGTCATTGACCGGGGATCTAGCCTCCCCGCATCGAGGCCCGCCGCGAGGCGGCCGCTCGGCATCTTCCTCCCCGCGCCGCCGCCGCCACCTGCTATCGCGAGGGAAGATGCCGGGGGACGGCGGCCGATCCGGCACTAGATGGGAGCCTGCTCCTTCCCGGCCATCTTCACCGCGCGTCAACGAGCTTCACTCTCCCCGGCCATCTCGTTCTCTCTCCTCTTCCGACGTGTGATTCGATGGCGCGCCGGTGTGCGGGCCCCATGCCATGTCAACGCGTGGCGTACATCCGGGATAACGCCGAATATGGCGTGCGGGAGGTCATCCGGAACCGTGGCGTTGGCCTCCCAAGTACGCCGGTGCAGCGTTCTATACGCTAAATCGGTACTTCAGGTTTGTTTAAAGTATGCCGGTGCGGCTAGTCTAAAGTAAGTGTGCCAAAAAGAATAAAGGAAGCTATTGCACGTGACAAATCGATGCAATAGAAATGTTCAAAGAAAGGCTCCATCGAACTCGTAAAAATAAAAAGGTCCAAAGAAAGCCATAAGAAACAAACGAAGTTTTCTACTTAAAGATATTGAAGTGAATCGATGCG
>JAUNZO010002544.1:0-41261 GCA_031894775.1 Chloris gayana
GAAATGGATGGGGCAGTAATCAATCGAGTGATCTAGCGTCATGTCGTGTACTAGCACAACGGGCCCCTCTGCCGTGCCCGAAGAAGAAAGTAGCCGCGCGTGGCCGTGGAATGTTGAGCGCTCGTACGGGACACTGGCGCAAGGACATGACGGACGATGGGACGAATCCGAGTCAGGTCGCGTTGTCATCATCTGCCGCAGGATGCCTGCCTCGCATTGAAGCCGGACAATGCTAGCGCAAGTGCACGAGCTGTAGCTGCCTAGGCGGCGACGACCAAGAGAGCACGGCGATGGGAGGGAAGACCCCATGTGCGTTCCACGGGACCGCGGCGATGACAACGATGGTGAGACCCGCCGTCAGTGAGACGAGACGGCCATTGTTGTCACAGCAGATCAGCAAGGGTGGCCGAGCGCGGCTGGGACAGTGATAACCAGTGCCCAAGCAATCTGCTTCCTTGTTCCCGCTTTAGCAGGTCGCTCGTCTTCCCCGGGCCCCCGCCGCCTCATCGCTTCACCAGCACACCACGGCTAGGCTACCACTACCCTTTCGACACCCGATAAAGCGCATCATTTCGGCAATTCGAAATGCAGGTAGCTAATTTCACTATTGTTACTACTTCGGTTCGCCAAAAAAATGGAACTGCTTCTGTACAGTTCAGGTTTTCCACACATGATTCTCATTCTTCATCATACAATCTACATAAACAGGTGCTTCCAACCAAAAATGTAACAAGACCTAATATACGAAGTTAGGCGTTAAGCTATCTGGTAGGATCATGATACTGCCGGCGAAATGGGGCCGACAAGTACCTTTTGTCAATTGCGCAATCTAATTTGGGCTGTCAGCATCACGGATAGCGACAACTGACCCGTTCGTTTCCACCCTCTAAAATTTATATATCTGTCACATCAAAGAGAATCTTACTATTTAAGTAGATCTTTTATTAATTTAATAACAAAACCTATGTCGCGACCCCCTCTAATTTGCGAGACGAATCTAATGATCCTAATTAATCTATGTTTAGCTACAAAGATGCTACAGTAAACATCTTCTAATAACACCATAATTACCCTCGTTGGATTCGTCTCGTGAATTAGATAGGAGGTCTGCAATTAGTTTCGAGATTAGACTTTATTTAAGTACTTCAAAATGATAAAATTCTCTTTGATTTGACCTCTCAAAAATTATATAGCTGGAAACGAACAGGCCCTGAACAGTTAGGTCACACACTGAAGCCAGTCGGGAGCGCCAGCACCCTTCCTGCGAGGTAATGCAACAAAGCTACTACTAGTACGTACTCACATCACTGTACAGCTATTTGCAACAGCAACCCAACAACCAATATTTTGCTTTCAACCGACAAGTCGACAAGATCTAGAGTTAGTTAACACAAAAATGTTCCATCCGTCAAAAGATTGGATTAGTGACCTCAAAGAACCAGGATAAAAAGCTTAACTGGACTGGGCACTAACTCCTTGTAGCAGTCAGTTTGTCATCCATCAATCATTCTGACATGACATATGTGCGAAATAAAATGCACAACGTTGCATTGCTGAATAGTATGTTATTCCACTGGCTAAATGAGCAATAAGTTAAAATAGCGTCATAATAAGAAGATATGAACCATAAATACAAATGGTGAGCAAAAATGGTGTCTATAGAATCACTAAAATGGAAAAATTTGTATGAATAATTCCCACCGAATCAATTCTATGGACATAAACGTTTGCCCTCTATATGAATGCTGTACAACCCACCAAATCAATGTAAGCTTGAACCAATATCTGGAGAAATTGAAACTTATAAAAAGCCGCCAGAATTGGTTTCCAGATCAAAATGGTATCCATGAGATTGATATCCTGAACCAGAAAATAAGACTCTGCCTCAGATCAGTAGAAGCTCAAATTATATTTCAAAAAGGATATACCTGCAGCAAGGTTAAGTGATTAACAATTTCATTTTTAAAAATATAAGAGGCATATATCAATCTTTAGACAACATATTTTCTGTTGCATTGGGTTTTGCCAGACTTGTTCAATAATCTTTGGCACCTCCTTATCCTCTTATTATTAAGGAAGTACTATTTAACAATATATGGTTCACATGGTAACCAAATTATTACGGCACTGCAAATGTGGTTATGTAACCATGTATCTAGTTTTATTTTTGTAGCAATACAGTAAGTCTTATATCTTGTTGCAAGCGCAAAAATGAATGAGCACGCCAAAAAAGGATGTATTCAGTTTTATTTTCAAATCAAGCAGTTATACTTATGGCCTGTTGCGAATGCAACAGTGAATGAGTGATGCCAACATCTGGAAAACTAAAGTGGACTAATATATTGAGCTGTTTGAATCACCTCAAGACAATATAACCAGTCCAAGATATATCGACGCACAAAGAAAGACAAATGAGATAAAACCCCTGAAAGAAAGAACAACTGTTAGTACGGTTGTCTTGAGCATCAGGATTATCTTAGACAATGCAACGGGCACGTTAGAGCTGACCATATAACACCCCATGCACAACCATTGCATGGACAAGGGCATATTTCAGCAAATTTCTCAGCATCACTTGAATTCACTCTTCGGGATATCAAATCATCATAAATATCTAAGATAAGCATATAATAGGAAAAATCACTTAGAACCAATTGTAACTAATGGCTTATATAACATAGAATGAAAAAAAGGTACTTATGTCCTTACCATAAACTGAAAATAAGCTATTCATTACACCTGTTGCACATTATAAAAAGATAAATTAAATTTAACTTGGTTCCAGAGTGTTAAATATGTAATGACAGAAGACATTCTTATGGAACTTTAGATCTCACCTATAAATAAAATAACATACTTCAAACTATGGAAACTTGTAAATTCTTGTATGACCCAAGCAACAGCAAGGAAGACAATGAATCCTGGATATTAGCACAGTAAGTATCATGTAGCAAAACAGGGTCTCAAATGTAGCTGAAGTCATGTTAATGCATACCAAGGCAGAGCCAGCGAAGAAACCACTGCACAATTGAACAAGACATGATAACACTTAATAATGATCATGAATACTGGTGCACGAGTGGGAAAAGGCACATGAAGTAATAGTTCAGTGAGCTTACATTTTTTGCAACAAAAAGGACGACAAACAATGCAAGTATGAAACATCCGGCTGCGATCCTCGTAGTGAGGAGATTAGTGGATGCAAGTATGAAGACCATTCCCCAGAATGATGAACCCAGGTCTGCACTTTTAGAAAAAGTAGGAGAATCACAAAAAGGGCCAGAGCTGGATTTCCGATGTTAGAGAGCATAACATTTAGGTGATTCTGGACTACAGGTCTAGTTGAGAACTTGAGATAGAAGGTTTCATTTAACAGAACAATTCCCTGTGTGCCATCGAATATCATTGAAATCCTTTTTCACCACTGAAATAGCAATGGTTCCCTTCTGTGATTGGACGGCATTAAAAGAACAAAAAATTACCCAAAAAATGACCTAGACCAGTTTAATCTAGTTTGTAAAAGAATTTCATGAAATATATTCACAAAAAATTGCTTCATAGTTATTAACTTCAAAATGTTTCATGAGTACGAACCATTTAGATCTCATGCAGTAAACTATTAGAGAGCACACAACATTAAAAAGATGTTTAATAGAGAATCAGCTATAAGTCATTTTTTGTGGCATTCCAGTAAAAAGTCATATGATATAGCAAGATGGGAGGGACAAGGAATTTACATCCAGCAGGCAAGATTATCCAATATATGCCACCCCGAGTTTGAGTACTGCCTCCCTCATTAGCATGGACCTGCATTCCTTCAACCTGAAAGAAGCCAATGAAATTGACATATAATATCAATGTTGGGAATTCTTTAAAACATGCATGTTTGAGGCAGTGTCTTATCCAGAAGCAATGACCACTACATATAGTAAGTTGACACAAATATGATGCTAAGCGACGCATCAAATATCCAATTTGAAGAACATCTAAAATGTACATTTTCAAAAGGTGAAACAAAGGATCTTTAAAAATGTAGAGAAGAATAAGCAACTCTCAAGATGTTTGTTTTAAATATTCCAGGAATCTATGAAATACAGGGCTATCCATAGATACAGATCATGGCCTTCCAACAGCTAAGTATGCTATGTTGACTGAACTGTTTAACATGGGGGAAATACCAAAAGGTCAATTTCAAAGTACGAACACATCAAATGAGTACATTTTTCAGAAGTAGATGAGCCTATATAAGCATCAGATGCGATAGAATATATTTTTTTATAACATGCGATAGAATAACTAAAGGATGCTTTACAATGCTCCAAACATTTAATACCTAGTACAGGACTGTTCAGAGATACAATCAGGGCTATCTAACATTTAATCATTAGACCTAGACACTGAAGGAACTGCCTAACAAGTAACATGGAAGGAAGGGACCGAAACAAAGGCAAGCAACCATGTTCTACCACATTGAAATACAAGAATACTACAAACAGTGCTACTTTGTTTATGATCAACAAATGATCAACTGATTAAAAAAAACCAAAGGATCAACTCGATGGTTTCACACTTGATCCGGCCAATGTCTCCCTTGTTGCAGACTTTGTAAGTACGCATCAGTCCCATTTCCGTGCAAAATGGTCCCTAGGTAACATGGGGTTGCACTCCTATTGCACGGTGCAAAATCTTCAGAGGTCCCCTAGCAAAGGCTATTTGGTTTGCAAACCAAAAAGGCCGAGGAGGCCATGAATGCATATTTTGCAGACAGTTGACCCTCACTGACCGGAGTCCTCACTTGAATGCTGACGAACAGTTAAAGCTGCAGCAAAACATACTTTCGGGTATACCAGCACAAAGCATCACTACCGATCGGTTCGTTGATGAAATAAAAATTTCTATATCTAAAGGAAAGCAAAGATTCACAGTATATGCCTGTGCCATGTAAAGCAAAGCAACGAGTATCTAAAAGCGCCCACACACAAAGTGATATAGATTTCCATGATCCCCACCGGGATGAGGCGGCTACTTTTCCCACCTACCAGCACAAAATGATTGGCGAAATCCGCACCGAATTCGAACCTACCAGGACTTCGGCCGCGACTACCACAATCGCACAATGCCAGCAATCTACCGCGAAAAGGGGTGAAGAAAGAAATTCCGAGCAAGCGAGAGAGCGAGAAGGGTGTATGTTTGCTTACATCGCCGCAGGTGAGCTTGCAGGCGAGCGCGTGGCTGGTCTCGTGGAGGAAGACGGTGATGAGCTTGAACGGCGTGAGCACGAACGTCCTCCACAGCTGCAGAAAAAGGAACCAGCAGACACAGGTGAGCCACGGGCCCCCGCTCGGACAATCGATCGAACGGAGAGAAGAAGAAGGCAGCAGGAGGGCGGGATGGACTCACGAGGAGGATGACGACGGTGGAGACGCCGATGGCGACGAGGAAGATCCGCTGGTCGTGGTCGCAGCATCCCTGCAGCTCCCAGTTCACCTTCATCCTCGCCGTCCGCTGCCGCAGATCTCGGAGTAGTCCGACGGGGAGGGAGCGGCGGTCGTCGAGGGAAGGGGGGAACGGAAACTGCTCCGCTACACGGGTTGAACTGAAACGTGCGGGCGCAGGAACCGAGCGCGGGGTGCGGGGGTCGTGTTCGCGGCGCGTATGGCCCCCGACCGATTTTGATTGCCCCCGCCGCCAGCTCGGAGCGATTACGGTGGTCCCCGCAATGATTGCGGCTAAATTAAGGGGGTTAAGTGCTAAACCCTGGCCGCAATCGCGCTTGAGCCAGGTCGGCGAGCAACGGCCGCGCGACACGAGTCCGCTGGTTGGTGGGTCTTCCGGGGGCTGGTTGACCGGGTCGTCTCCACTCCACCACCACACCGCGAGCGTGTACGTTTCTTCACGCGGTTGGGGGAACTGGGCGATGGAAGAAGTATGGCAACCGCGACCTCGAAAGGAACCTGTCGCTCGGCTTTTACTAGTAGGTGGCGAAGGACGAAGGTGTCGCCGTCCGGGCGCTTCCGACCCGGGATTCGTCGGATCATGGCGCCTCGAACGATCGGTTCGTTCCACGGCGTTGTCAAGACCTCGGTGCATTGAAATCTGAAGACGACGTGCCGTAAGAACGGCCAGCGCTTCCGCCTGCACGAGATCTTGCGGACTGCTTCCGCGTGAGCGTTACACGCTCGGGAGGCGGTCAAGGAAAAGGAAAAACAAACAAAGAACGCTTTGAGATGGCCTGGTCCCATGGCTCTGCGCGTTTGCTTCTCGCTCGACGAAACCTGTTCGCTTCAGCAGGCAGGCTGTGCACGAATGTTCCGAGGCGCATGTCCTCTTTTTTTTTCAGTTCCCTTTGGGTTTACGAGTGCCTTCGCGCATGTCTGTCGACTCTTCCTGACGAAAGATGTGTTCAAGCTGCGCACTCGTCTCCGGACTTCCCGATCCCCGATTCTTGGTTCTCCCTCTGCACACGGACTGAGGAAAATGAACTTCGAGGGTTGCGTGCTGTTCATGGAACGGCCCGCCCGCACATGCACATATGACCGTGATCCGTGAAGCCCGATGCAAACTCTCTCAGTGCTTTGAGCCCAGTGCTTCCTGAAAAAACATGGAAGAAACCTTGAGCCCACTTCCGGCTGAATGCAGAGGCCTGGCTCAACTAGATAAACGGGCCTTCTTCTTCTTCTTCTTTGCGAAAGAAAAAGGCTTGTCTTCGTATCACTGTCTCTGGACAAAAAACGGGTGAGACGTACTAGTAATCATCTAACTGAAGAGCAATGGCATTAGCATCAGGTTTGATCAGTCATCCGCCCTTGATTGCGAAGTAGTAGACCAGGCCACAATAGTACAAACGACAATGCGGGGGTCTCTGAACAAAAACAGATGAGACGGTGCCAAACAGCGCGATCGCAAGCACCATCCTTTTAAGCAATAGAGACTCGCGACAGCTGCTTGCCTACTTGCCCCATGAGCCGTGCCCCAACAAGATAATTACATGTCACGCACAAGCCGCAACTTGCGGCCGGAGAGCGTCGTTGTACGGTACAGAGAGCTCGGCCGGTATGTAATGGACCCTTGGCCATGGCCGTTTGCGCCATATCCTTTGAGTGTACTGGTATCCTATTTCTTCTTCTACTTGTCTGGTTGCATCGAAGCGTGTCTCAGAAAACCAAGTACTTGTGGAGGCAATTTCACAAAACACAAACACTTGTAACCTCCATACCACACAGACCCAGTATTTTTTAAGCCACAAACCCACATGTCAGCTTATATTGCTTCCAGGCATTCTCTCTAAGGGACTACCCAACATGTGGAGTTGATTATAAAAAAAAACAACAACAAGAAGAAGAAGAACAAGATGGAGTTGAAGTTATGGTTTGCGATACAAACGGAGCAAAATACTTGTGGTTTCCTAGAAGTATTTTCCTTCTAAAGTTTATGATGACCGAGGAGTATGGCAGATCACTTGGTGGAAGACTTGGCGAAGTTCTGGTCTATGGAGGAGCAGTGAGGAATTTCCTCCGTGTCGGGGTGAATTTTCCTCTAGCCAACCCTCCGAAAGCTAGCTTCAAGGTCCGTATTGAGGGGAAGACTTCAATAATACCGATCAAGTATGAAATTGTCCCTAATTTCTGTTTTGTCTGCAGGGATCATTGGCCATACACCTAGTAACCGTGTAATAGCTGAGCACGGGAAGGCTGAGTACCGCTTTGGCACGGAGCTGCGGGCGTCACCTTTGAAGAGGCACCAGGCTGCCCGTTTTGAGATACCGAGTAACTGTTGGTGTGGCAAGGAAGCTGAACTTTCCAGGTGCCAAGATCGAAAGGGCTGGCTCTGCCACTAGCTCGACGGGTAAATCCCGCACTAAAGATGAAGTAGGGAATGAAGGTTCCCGCGATGATGGTTGGGAACAGGATGCTGATAACCAAGATGGGAAGGAGGATGAGAAACAAGTGAAGCTACCACTAGAGGTTAGCCAGTGTACTGGAAAACGGTGTCCGGGATATGTGGGTGGATGGGACACCTGCCAAGAAGGACATTGCTGCGACCGGATCGACGGACTCATGGCGGAACCGTGTATCCTACAGTGGGGATTACCACCTCTCCGGCTCTTCGAACTCAATCCAGCCTCACTGGACATGAAGCTTTCGGACGCTTTCTCTCCGGGAAGGCAGCCACCAAGAAAGGCCGGTTATTGCTTACAAAAGGAGATGAGGAGTTGATGGAGCAAGAGGATGAGCATGGTATGGCGGTGGATGCACCGCAGTTGGGAACGAAGACTGAATCGGTGGAGCGGATGGAGGAGTCGCCCGCTAAGAGAATCAAGGCTACTCTTATATCTGATCCCAAACCCTCGACGGGTCCTCACGGTGAGGCCCGTCGGGAGCAATGAATATATTGAGCTGGAACTGCCGGGGGTTGGGGCTTCCCGGACAGTTCAAGAGCTGATAGCTCTCTCAAGAGCGAAAAGCTCGAGTATGGTTTTCATCTCGGAGACACGCAGATCCGGAAAACGAGCGGAGAAGCTACGATGGTGTCCGGGATTGAAAACCGTGCTTCTGTCGATAGTGTGGGACAAGGAGGCGGACTGGTTTTATTTTGGCATGAAGAGCTAGATGTTGTGGTTTTGGAGAAACATCAACGCTACATCGATGTACTTGTTCGTGATAATCAGGATGACCCTCCCTATAGAGTTACGTTTGTGTATGGCCAGCCAAGAACAGAGGATAGGCCTCACATGTGGAATCACATGCGGCGTCTACGAGCTCGATCGGATAGTCCCTGGCTTGTGATTGGAGACTTTATCGAGGCAATGTGGAGTTTTGAACATTTTTCAGCTAGTCCAAGAGGCGAGAACCGGATGGCAATTTTTAGAGAGGTCCTGGCCGATTGCGACCTAACCGATATTGGTTTTGTGGGTTTGCCGTATACTTATGACAATGGCAGAGCAGCCGGTGCAAATGTTAAAGTGCGACTCGACCGGGCGGTGGCAGATACAGGGTGGAGAGACTTGTTCGGAGACGCTAAACTACATCACTTAGTCTCCTCACGCAGTGACCACCGTCCGCTGTTTCTAGAGGTCCGGCGAGAGAGCTGGGAGGGACACAAGCCACACATTTTCAGATATGAGATAATGTGGGAGCGCTTGGAATCGCTTGCAACGGAAGTCAAAGAGGCCTGGTGCTCAGCGTCCGACCGAGAGTGTCCGGGGGGATTATGGCTGCACTAAAGTGTGTACAGAAAGCCTTGAGGACGTGGAGCAGACAACACTTCGGGTCTGTATCAAAGGAGTTGGAGGAACTAAGACATCAACTGGAGGAAGCTCGCTTGAATCCTAATCAGCCCGGAGAAGGGGTTAGAGCCATCACGGACCGAATGGATGAGCTGCTCTACAGGGAAGAGATGATGTGGCTGCAGCGTTCCCGACTAACGTGGTTAAAGAAGGGTGATCGGAATACTAGCTATTTTCATAGACAAGCGGTTTGGAGGGCCCGCAAAAACAAAATTCGTAAACTCGGGAATGAGGACGGCTCTTGGTGTGAACGGAAGGAGGACCTGCAGTCAATGAGCACTAATTTTTTCAAGGACTTGTACACTGCAGACCCACCGGTGGATGGCGCACGCGTGTTGCCTTTTGTAACCGAGCGTATTTCGACGAGAGATGAATGTGGAGCTTTGCAAGCCTTTCACGGAGCAGGAGATTTCGGACGCCCTCTTTCAAATGGGGCCGTTGAAAGCACCTGGTCCGGATGGCTTCCCAGCGAGATTCTTTCAGCGTCACTGGGCGGTAGTTAAAGTGGATGTGGTGGCAGCGGTGCAGCGGTTCTTCACCGATGGGGCATTGCCAAGCGGCATGAATGATATTGCCATTGTTCTTATACCTAAAGTCAAGAATCCGGAAGAGCTAAAGGACTTTCGGCCTATCGGTTTGTGCAATGTTATTTATAAATTAATCTCAAAGTGCTTAGTAAACCGACTTAGACCTCTTTTGGATGATCTAATCTCACCCGAGCAAAGTGCTTTTGTGCCGGGACGTCGAATTACGAGATAAAGCTTTGATTGCCTTTGAGTGCATACATGCAATTCAACATGGAGGAGGCAGCCGTCGAGAGTTTGGGGCGTACAAGCTAGACTTATCCAAGGCGTATGACGGAGTTGATTGGGGTTTCTTAAAAAGTTTGCTGGAGAAGTCGGGCTTTCATCCTAAATGGGTACGAGTGGGTTATGTCGTGTGTAACCACCGTACGCTATAGTGTGCGCTTCAACGGGACACCCTTATGTCCCTTTACCCCGTCACGTGGTCTTCGTCAAGGTGATCCTTTGTCGCCCTATCTTTTCTTATTGGTTGCTGACTGCCTATCGGTGTTGATTAAACAGAAGGAAGCTACGAGGCGATTACTGGGGCTTGCGTGTATGCCGGCGCGCACCAAGCGTGACGCACTTATTATTTGCCGATGATAGTCTCCTCTTCTTTCGTGTAAATGAGGATCGAGGCGATGGTGGTAAGAGCAGCGTTGCATGACTTTGAGAACGGCACGGGTCAACTGCTTAGCCCAAGTAAATGTTCTCTCCTTGTGAATGAGGAGCACGACACGGATATGGTGGAAAAGACTCGCGAGGTACTACAGGTGCAGCGTGTTGATTTTGAGGCCAAATATCTAGGGCTGCCTACGCCACAAGGGAGGATACGCAGAGGCCTTCTGCAGCCTATGGAGGAGCGGTTTGTTAAAAGAATGACATCGTGGAAGGAACGCGAGCTGTCAACAGCGGCAAAGGAAACTCTTATTAAGTCGGTGGCCCAGGCCTTGCCAACCTATATTATGAGCGTGTTTAAATTACCACCGACGTTGTGTGATGATTTGATGAAGCTTATCGGAGCATTTTGGTGGGGGTCCGAGAGAGGCAAGCGGAAGGTGCATTGGGTGCCATGGCAGCGGATGATAATGCCGAAGTGTCATGGGGGCATGGGCTTCAAGGACTTCCGGCTCTTCAATCAAGCCTTGCTAGCTCATCAAGCTTGGAGACTAATTGAGTACCCGAACAGCTTATGTGCCCGGGTTCGAAGGTCAAATACTTCCCACGGGGCAGGCTCCTTGACACGGTGTTCTCGGGTGAGGCCTCTCCGACGTGGCGCTCTATTGAACATGGATTGGAGCTGCTAAAAAAGGGATCATCTACCGCATTGGCAATGGGAAGTCGACAGATATTTGGAGGGATAATTGGCTACCGAGGCAACCGGCAACTCATCCTATGGGCAGTATGCGTGTGTGCCGACTGCGAAGGGTAAGCAACTCTGATCGATCCAAGGTCACGATGTTGGGATGAGGCTGTGATTAGACGCTATTTTTACCCCCGGGACGTTGAAGAGATCCTAAAGATCAAGCTGCCGTTGAGGGAACGTGACGATGTGATTGCCTGGCATCAAGAGAAGACGGGCCTCTTCTCGGTCCGGAGTGCCTACCGTCCGGCTATGATGGTAGACCGCGACATGGGACAATCCGGGAGTAGCTCTGCGCCTACGGGTGAAAGGCCGGTGTGGAAGAAGGCTGTGGAAGTTACCCGTGCCTCCTAAAGTGAGAGTATTTGCATGGAAGGTTATTAAAAACGGACTGCCAACAAGAGCCAATAGATGCTACGGACACATTGATCGGACGAGTGTTTGCGAAATCTGTCATGTGGAGAGGGAGGATGCATTCCATGCGAGTGATCACATGTCCACACGCAGCTGGGCTCATGCATGCAATGAGAGAGCGGTGGCAGCTGCCGGCGGAGGAGGAGGTGGTGAACTCGGGCCCTGAGTGGCTATTACGATGCTCGATTCTAAACCAGTGCGAGTCATGGCACAATTCCCGATGGTTCTATGGCGTGCATGGCATGTGAGGAATAGCCTAACCCAAGCAGGTGTTTGGTTATCTATTGAGAGCTCGGCTTTATTCTTGTCTAGCTATTGGAATAGCCTAGAGGAATGCCGGAGCGGCGGGCCCGAGCGAGACACGCACACCGGGATCGGTTACTCGGTGTTGGACTCCGCCACGGTGTAGGTGCCTAAAGATTAACGTAGACGGGGCCTTCAACCCAACATCGGGAGCTGCCGGTTTGGGGGTAATCATCGGGGACAAGCACCGGACAGCCGCCGCTAACGAGCATGGCGGATGTTGTTCCACCGTAGTAGTGCGGAGGAGGCCGAGGCAGCTGCATGCCTAGACGGTATACGACTAGCCGGGAGGTGGCCGAGAGGGAGGTGATCCCGGAGTCCGATTGTGCGTCAATAGTGCAAAAACTACAATCCTCCGAGTGTCGACGGGTCTTTAGTCTCGGCACTCATTGCGGACACCCGGGAGGAAGGCAGGAACTTCGGAGGGTTTTCGACATCCAAAGTCTCCAGGAAGCATAATAGAATTGCGCATGGCTTGGCGCATTTAGCTTGTAGTTTAAAGCAGAGTTGTGTTAGTTTCGGTAGTGTTCGGTCTGTGTCCAAGACCTAGTGCGTCTGCGTGAACGTGTGCAAAGTGGAGTCTCGTATGATTAACACTTGAAGCTAATAAAGTTCTTTGTTCGCCAAAAAAAGTTGATTATAAATATCGAGATTTTATAAACAGATGGCTAAATATTTGTTGTTATTGAACTTAAATCTAGAAGTAATATAATGACTAAGTGATCTAATTAGTGAGTAGTCGGCTAAGTAGCTACGAGGGTCTTTTTTTCGTGAGCTCTTTCTCACTGCGAGCTCCATGCTCCTGGTATGATGTTCAGTTGTAAAACACTGCTATTTTGACGCTCTTCTTCTTAATACAATAATACACAGCTCTTAGAAAAAAATATATAATGACTGTAAACAGTAGAAAAATAAATAGAGTGCACCATCCATTGCTTCCTTTATTAAACAACAAAATTGTAAAGGCCACTTCATGTAGTGCACCATTACAATCAGTGTTGTTCAGAGCTCGCACCAAATGTAAGTAGTATACACCAATCCACCTTAATGTCACCATAGAACAGGGGAGTGTCTAGTTCCATGCACCTTATCTCCCATTTTGAATGGCTCCAATAATATTTCCCTAATTTCCATATTTTTCTTACCATCCGGTGCATCGAGCCCATCCCCGTGTTGGTAAAAGCAATGAGTAATGCGTGCCATGTTAACACATGCATTTGCAAAGGGAAGAGGATGTTGATCATTATTGTTGAACGCATCATGGTTGACAAGTTTCCAAGTCTCCATGGTGAGGTTTCGCATGGCCATGCGAGCATCATGCTCCGTGGCTCTATTCTCAAACATGTAGAGGCTAACAGAGGATGGTGCATCTCCTCGCTTCAATTCATCCTGCATTTCCATATAAAAAGTTTTTGAAATTACGAATAGCTAACAATTCGGACTTAACGCTTATATGGAAAAAACATGGAAGAAACCTTGAGCCCACTTTCGGCTGAAAGCAGGCCTGGCTCAACTAGATAAACGGGCCTTCTTCTTCTTCTTCTTTGCGAAAGAAAAAGGCTTGTCTTCGTATCACTGTCTCTGGACAAAAAACGGGTGAGACGTACTAGTAATCATCTAACCGAAGAGCAATGGCATTAGCATCAGGTTTGATCAGTCATCCGCCCTTGATTGCGAAGTAGTAGGCCAGGCCACAATACTACAAACGACAATGTGGGGGTCTCCGAACAAAAACAGATGAGACGGTGCCAAACAGCGCGATCGCAAGCACCATCCTTTTAAGCAATAGAGACTCGCGACAGCTGCTTGCCTACTTGCCCCCATGAGCCGTGCCCCAACAAGATAATTACATGTCACGCACAAGTCGCAACTTGCGGCCGGAGAGCGTCGTTGTACGGTACGAGAGCTCGGCCGGTATGGAATGGACCCTTGGCCATGGCCGTTTGCGCCATATCCTTTGAGTGTACTGGTATCCTATTTCTTCTTCTACTTGTCCGGTTGCATCGAAGCGTGTCTCGGAAAACCAACTACTTGTGGAGGCAATTTCACAAAAACACAAACACTTGTAACCTCCATACCACACGGACCCACTACTTTTTAAGCCACAAACCCACATGTCAGCTCATATTGCTTCCAGGCATTCTCTCTAAAGGACTATCCAACATGTGGAGTTGATTACTAAAAAAAACTAGTATAGTGCACGTGCGACACGCACGTGTTATATTTACTACATTTATGCATAAAAATACAAGCTTCAAGTAAATATTCTCATTTTATAGATTTTTGTTTCATTGAATGACCTTACTTTTCGTAATACACGATCGATACAATCTTCATGGGACATACAGTTCATCCGGTGATTTGGTCATAAATTTACCTTTTTGTGGTTAGGAGATTGATATACTTGAGTTCAATGTTGATTTGATTGCAGATAGAGGGAAAGAGATTTGTGATGTAGAACAACGCCGGTTCACCAAAAATTGGAGAAAAGACTATTGTAACTTGCTAATTCAACACATACATGGCGACATTTGATATGCCAAACAGATAGATTAACGGGAAAATTATTTGTTTCACTTTTATTACGTGCATAATGACACCGATTGTTATTAATCTAGCTGACATCGGTCTATTTGGTAAAGAACAACCACTCGATCCTCCATGACATTCTCCCATGAGGCATGTTGTTCTTGTTCTAATTCTCGTGCTCGGGAATGAAGGATTACGGCTGAAAAATTAGTAACACAGTTATAGTAGTATAGTCAAACACCATAATCGGGTAATGCTCATCAACCTCTCCAAAACAAACAGGATGACGTAACAAGAAAACACCATAATCATGTGATTGAAACTACCTATTAAAGTAATTTGGTAATCGTAACACACATGGACTCACCTAAACACATGTATAAGCATGAGGGTTATCATGAATCTATGCCGCATGTTCCTGCTTAGATGAAGATCCACGGTATGGAGGAGGCAACGAAGGAACCATTGACGTAGACGTAGTGAGGTCTCTTTTTTTGTTTATAACAAGGTGTGGTATCTGAATATTAGACAGTAAAGCACCATATATATAACAAATGATGTGTGTTTCATTGGGAATGATATATTAGGGACATGATTTCTTTCCTTTCTTTTCTTCCTACATTATATGGGACGTGATTTCTTTCCTTTCTCTATCCGTGATCGCTCAGGGCAAAAATATTTTCTTTCCATAAGTACTTTGTTTGGAGAATGCTTTCCATCGGTCAAACACGCAGCTCGTCGACCTGTACATTTCTATCTTTTTCTTTGTTGTTTGAATAACAAATCTCATTGATTCCGTTTTGCTTTCCGCTCTTGCCTCATGCAAGAAGAAATGACGTGTTGCAGCCACTGATCGTTGTGGGGGCTTTTTGTCCGCCCTGCTCAGCCTCAAATATCATTATTAAGAAACATTGCAACATAACTATGGTACTTTATACACAATTCATAGCAGGTGAATTCACCCCAAGAACAGGCCCAAAGTTCTCCAAAATTGAGGGGGCTTACACATTTTTTGCCTTGTCGGAGAAATAATTGTATCAACAAATTCATTTTATAAAAGAACTGCATTTAAACAATATTAATAACATAATATATCATAAAATAGAGACATTCGATGGCTCTCGGTTATGTAAAATGGACATGTTCATCTGACTGGCATGTCCCCATAAAAGAAGAATATATCTTTTTTGTGTGAATGCTGAGACAAGACTCATAAAGAGAGTATATAAGGAAACCTATTTCCCGTCTTTTCTCCCAAAATCATAAATTTATAGTGGAAAAATAGAATAATTACCCTATTTCTATAAGCTCGACTTTGTTAAAACTATTTTTTTTGGTGAACAAGAGTTGAATGTGTCCATTTAGAAAGTGTTTACCACATAGAACATGATGAATAGTGAATTCGTAATAATCATATTCAAGGTCTTGTGGGAATACCAGAAAAGGAATTCTTACTCGTTACTAATTACACTACACCCAACCAAAATAAGAAATAATTTCTCAAACTGCACAAAGAATAGATCTTTCTTTTCATTTTTACAAGCTTTTTGCATCACATTAAATTATTAGGCACATTTTTTAGAATAATCATAAAGTGATGTAAAATACATTTAGTGGATCAAAGACAAATTCTCTGCTTAGACATTAAACAAGACAACAAGGACATGATCATAAGTGCACTTACTCGTGTTACAAGTTGTGTTACAGACATACAAATGCAAGAGTGCGTAACTACTCCATTCGTCCCGAATTATTTGTTATTTTAGCTCCGGCACAAGAATGAAGAAGTGAAAAAGGTAGGTACATAGGAAACGAGGATGAGAGGGATAGAGATAGAGGTGCACTGAGATGCAAGCATGACAAGTGAATTTAGAAAACTGGATGAGTTAAGGATGACAAGTAATATGGGACGGAGGGAGCACAAAATTCAAGATGTGAAACATTAAGATTGGTCATCAGCAAATTAAGCTTTCATAACTTGTGTTATAATGGTCAAGCCGGACCTCCTCCGGAAAATATATATTGGATATATTGTTATCCGCAATAGTCATGGCTCGGAATTGGATACCAATGACAGACTTGTAAGAATTGAAAACCCGAAGAACATTCTCGGTTGGTTTCAACTTGATAAACTTCTTCCCATCAGTTTTTGTTGTAATGGATAGTCCATTATTGGTAGACAAGCTATATCCCTGCAGCCTGCAGGAGCTTCATAAGTCCAATATGCTTTCCAGAAATCACATACAACAAAGTTGATTCTATACGAGTTAGCGATGATTCTTCATCATTCCATACAGAAAATAAATTTCAAACAAGTCATCGCATCCTCTCTTTTTTTCATTAATGAAAATGTGGAGACAGGTTGATAGAAAAACATTTGACTAAACATAACCTAGTGGAGAGGAAAATATGCGATCAACCTCCGATTCAAAAGTAAACTGCAGAGGACCTTGACGTTCCGAAGAGTTAGAAGCATTCACAGACAAAAGTGTTTTCCTCAAATACAGCGGTGAAAGTGCATCTAGGCCCCTAATTATGGTTTTGAGTGATTGACGTCAATACAATTGAAAAGGACTAATATTCTAAATGAGCTTGTGCGCAGTGCATATCTAAAATTCAATTGAGAGCAAAGAAACACAAAAAGGAAGTGGTCATGATCACTCATACGTGCAAGATTTGAAAAATGGATCACTCATGCTCAAGATCAAGCTATGAAGCCTTTTATTTATGTCTTGAGTATAGGAAACACCGTACTATCAAGAGGGACACACAAGTGTGAGGTGTGAAAAATGAAAGTGCTCAAAACTCATTCCAAACACAAAATATCATTTGGAGTCGGACATATCCGACTCACTCGGATATTGGACTCGGACTCCAGAGAGCTAGCCAAAGAAAATTCCACATGGAGTCGGACATATCCGACTCGGTCGGACAGAGAGTCGGACTCCGGAACCGTGGCACACCTTTGAAACCCTAGGAGTCGGACAATCGGACGCTAGACGTGCTTGTGTGTATGCACCTTTTGTGATGTGCATGATTGAGAAGATCTCCAAGAAGACTTTCAACAAGGACTGCACGCACAAACCCCTTCAGCCTAGGATGCCGGCCAATGCTCCTAAGACCCCATCCTTTGGTGCTCCTCCGGATGCTCCAGCTGCTCCTGCTCCTACTCGGACCCGTGCTACTCGTTCTACGGCTCCTAGCTCTAGCACGGCTCCTCGTCCGAGATAGAGCCCGTGGTCGTGGTGCTAGCACAAAGAGCAAGAGTGCTCTATTCAAGATGCTCAAGGGAATCTTCGAGCATGTGCCGGAGGATAGATGTCAAGGTGGACAGCCTCAAGCAGGATCATGAGGTGGTAAAGGCAAGACAAAAGATCATTCTTGATCATCTGCAGATCACCTCTCCTAGGGTTCCGTCTCCCGAGCCAGCACCTCCACCACCTCCAGTTGAGTATCCTTGGGACTCATTCACCCCGGATGAGTCTCTCTACTTTGGCTACTTTCCACCACCACCTTTCTCTTCGAGTCCCGCTTTCACCACAGCTCCCACCGGTACCTCCACTCACACTCGGTTTCACTATGAGGAGGATGAGCTCGTGGCAGCAGCTTCCGAGGAAGAAGAAGAGGAAGAAGAGGAGGGGGCCGAGGATCCCAAAGGCAAGGGCCTCGCTGTGGAAGAAGAAGAAGAAGACGACGACGACGACGATGAGGATTGGGGCGATGATGAGTAGACCTCCTCTCCTCCTTTTTGGTGTTTTGATGCCAAAGGGGAGAAGTAAAAATTCCCGAGTTTCCGTTGTGAGTAGAGCAAGTGAGAGTTGCTCTTGTATCTTGTTTTACTTTATGGACATGTTGCTACTTTTGAGTTGTAATCGTGGTGAACTATGTGGTGTGTTTTTTATTTGTAATAACTCGTTCTAATTATTTATGTGATAAACTATGCTCTATGTTTGATGGATGGTGTAATGTTATTTGTTAATTTCTAGTTGCATTTGTGTGTTTCACATGACATATGCATTGTTGTTGTTCTTTCTTATTATATGCCTTGTGAATAAAATGCATGGTTTTAGGGGGAGCTCTCTTGTTTTCTCTCAAATATGTGCTTTTGGTTTTAAAATGACCAAATATTGAATTCAACTCATGCACACATTTAGGGGGAGCTCTCTTCTACTTGCTCTCTTGTTCATGCTCTTTTTACACTTAATTGTGAATTTTAGTTGTATTGTCATCAATCACCAAAAAGGGGAGATTGAAAGTGCATCTAGGCCCCTAATTATGGTTTTGAGTGATTGACGTCAATACAATTGAAAAGGACTAATATTCTAAATGAGCTTGTGCGCAGTGCATATCTAAAATTCAATTGAGAGCAAAGAAACACAAAAAGGAAGTGGCCATGATCACTCATACGTGCAAGATTTGAAAAATGGATCACTCATGCTCAAGATCAAGCTATGAAGCCTTTTATTTATGTCTTGAGTATAGGAAACACCGTACTATCAAGAGGGACACACAAGTGTGAGGTGTGAAAAATGAAAGTGCTCAAAACTCATTCCAAACACAAAATATCATTTGGAGTCGGACATATCCGACTCACTCGGATATTGGACTCGGACTCCGGAGAGCTAGCCAAAGAAAATTCCACATGGAGTCGGACATATCCGACTCGCCGGACAGAGAGTCGGACTCCGGAACCGTGGCACACCTTTGAAACCCTAGGAGTCGGACAATCCGACTCGGTCGGATATATCCGACTCCACAGAGTACTCGGACATATCCTAGTTTTGTCGGATTTAAGACTCGGACTCCGGAGCGAAATCCAATCTTTCGAAACCCTAGCAATCGGATATATCCTACTCACTCGGATATATCCGAGTCGGATCCGAGCCAACGGCTCTTTTGAGTGCCCCGGCTATAAAAGTGGACCTCGTCCACTTTTGGCCGGTTAGCGCTCCCCACACTCTCAAAAATACTCCCAAACTTACTCAAGCTCTCCTCTTCTTCAAGTTTGATTCCCCACTCCAATCCTTGGTGGATTTGTGAGAAGATTGAGGAGAAAATCGTTGAGCTTCATCTCCATCTCAAGAGCACTTGATTTCTTCCATCGCCGGTACTTGGTGTGTTTGTTACTCTTGGGGATTCATCCCCTAGACGGTTAGGCGTTACCCGGCGAGCTCCCAAGCTTGTGGTTGAGACTCGGGTCGTTTGTATTGCCCCTCCCTTCGTGGAGCTTTGATTTAGTGGATTTAAACCGGCCTTTGTGGCGGTTTGACGAGGTTTAGGGTTGAGAGCAACCCGGTCCTTGGTGGACTCCTCAACGGAGACGTAGGCTTCTTGGTGGAGCTGAACTTCGGTGAAAAATCGTGTGTCTTTGTGTCTCCCCTTTATTTCTTGCAAATTGATGTGCTATAGCTCTAGGGTGTTCTTGCTTAAATTCCTAGATTTACTTGCATAGGTGGCTTGCTTGTTTGTCTTCTTGTAGCCCTAGCTTTCTAGTGTTGCTAGCTGCTTTCTTGTTGCTTTATTTCCGCGGATTTGTCCATCTTGACTCACGTTCCCCTTTCCGCACGAGGGAGTCGGATTTGTCCTACTCTAGTCGGATATTAGTCCATAGTCGGACTTATCCTACTATAGTCGGACATTTGAGTCGGACAAATCTTTCCTGCGTATTTAATTTGTTAAATTAAGTGATTTTCAGGATTATCGCCTATTCACCCCCCTCTAGGCGACTTTCAATTGGTATCGGAGCCGGTATCTTCGTTGAAGCCTCACCGCTTGAAGATTAAAGATGGCAAATGAGAAAGATGCAACCGTTAGTGGTAGTGGTGAAGCACCACCTAAGGTAACCGGTGAAGGAAGGCATGAAAACTCACCGGGTGATGCTCGGAGAAGGAAGTGGAAAAGGAATTGCCAAGGATGGAAATGTGCCAAGTGCTTTGCCATTAAGCTACAACAAAACACCATACTCCTACAATGACGGAAGAGATGAGCATATTGGACAAGGGTCCGGTAGACTACCATATTTTGATGGTCAATACTTTGATCATTGGAAAACAAAGATGCTGCTACATTTGGACTCAATGCATCAAAATGTGAGAAGTGTAACTCAAAATGGATTCTTGTGGGAATGTAGAAGCAAGCCAACCGCACAAGACTTGTTCAATGTAAGATGTAATGTGGCGGCAGCCTAGTGCTCTAGTATCCGCACTTAGTCCCGCCGAGTATGAGAAGGTAACCGGATTGGAGGATGCCCATCAAATTTGGTTGAAGCTTGAATTGGTTCATGAGGGCATTGATAGTGTGAAGGAGTCTAAGCTAGAAGGGCTTAGAGAAGAATTTAACTACTTTGTCATGAGGTCGGATGAAGGGCCAAGGGAAGCCCATGATAGGATGATGAGGATAGTTAACATGAGAAGAGCACTTGGAGAGAAGGTGTTGGACTTGGATGTGAATAGAAGGTTACTACAAGCATTGCAAGCATGGGATGCAAACATAGTATCCAACATAAGGGACAAAGATGGCTTTAGATACTTTACCACCGATGAAGTGATTGGAAAGGTGCTTTCCCAAAAACAGCAAATTGATCAAGGGAATAGAATCAACGCTTTGCTTAGAGACAAGGAAAAGGCTAGTGGGAGCAAGAATGATTTGGCTCTCAACGCCGAACAAGAAAAGAAAAAGAAGGTGGTTGAGGAGAGTGATGATAATAGTGATGATGAGATGGCTCTCTTCGTGAAAAGATTCAACAAGCTCATGTCAAAGAGAAGCTTCAAGAAGGATGATCAAGACAAGAGCAAGTCAAGAAAGGCCAAAAACAAGTGCTACATTTGTGGAGACAAAGGTCACTTCATGGCGGAGTGTCCGGAAAACTACAAGAACAAGCAAAACAAGAAGGGTGACAAGAAGTACAAGAAGCATAGAAAGTACCGTCGGGGTGAAGCACACATTGGGCAAGAGTGGAACTCCGATGGATCATCTTCCTCCTCCGAGTCGGAATCCGATGAAGAAAAGGGAGGGATTGCTTCACTTGCAATAGGGCTAACACCGACCAACTCCTCCTTGTTTGGAAGCTTAACCGATGATGAAGATGACACCGGGCACAAGTGCATGATGGCCAAAGGCTCCAAGGTAAACACTAATGCTAGTTCTCAAATTCCTAACATGTTTGATTTGTTGGACATTATTGAGCAGGAAAAGGAGAACAATGAGAGGCAAGAGGAGCTTCTTGAGAAACAAGAAGAAATGCTTGTTCAAGAGAAGCAAAGGGTGCTTGAACTTGAGAAGCTCCTAGAAGTTGAGAGGAAGAAGAATGAGGACTTAGTGAAGTCCCTAAAAATGGTTGAAAATGAAAGTGTGACACTTAAAGTCACAAATGTGTCACTTCAAGAGAAGTGTGATAACTTACAAAAGGATCACAACTCTCTTAAAGTGCAATTTGAGGAAATTAAGTGTAACACTACTTCCTCTCAATCTTCGTCTTGCCCCCATCTAGCATTGAGTGTTCTAGGTGTCTCAAGGTTGATGTTGAAGCTTGTACAAGAAACATCAAGACCATTGGTGACTTGAAGAAGCAAGTGCAAGAGCTTCAAGACCAAGCACAAAAGAAGAAGAAGGTCGTTGATGACGCCAAGGCCGAGTATGCAAGGGGTGCATACACCAATGTGAGACGGTCACATGTGAAGGATGGCATTGGGTACAAGCAAGGTGACAAGCACAATGCAAGAATCAACAAGAACGGCACCGAATTCATCAAGTTCACCAAAGAGAGTGGACACCAAAAGAAGCAAGTCAAGACGGAGAAGCAAATCAAGAATACTAACAAATCTTCTCTTATTTGTGATTTGCGTACTAATGTGCCTAACCCCTCTTGTGCTCTCTTTAATGATTTTGATGCGACCTATGTGCTAATGAGAAACAAGTATGGTCGTGTCTATGCAAAATATGTTGGGCCACGCAACAAGACACACAAATCTTGTGTGTGGGTGCCCAAGGCACTTGTTACTAATGTGAGAGGACCCAAACAAATTTGGGTACCTAAAAACAAAGCATAAATTGTTTTGTAGGAATACTCCTCCGGTGGCTCATCATGGGTGGTGGATAGTGGATGCACCAATCATATGACCGGAGACAAGAAAATGTTCGAGTCATTCGAGCCAAGCAAAGAAAGAAATGAATACATCACCTTTGGAGACAACGGAAAAGGCTATGTGTTGGGATATGGTAACATTCCTTTAACTTTTCCGCATTCACTTTCGAAGGTTATGCTTGTGGATAACGTTGACTTCAATTTGTTGTCTATCTCACAACTTTGTGGAATGGGTTACAATTGCTTGTTCAACGACAAGGGTGTGATTGTCTCAAGGAGAAGTGATGGCTCGATTGCTTTTGAGGGTGTGCTCAAAGGGAAGCTTTATGTTGTGGATTTTACCGCGGATAAAGCCAAACTTGACACATGCTTAGTTGCAAAGTCCGACATGGGATGGTTGTGGCATAGACGACTAGCCCATGTCGGTATGAGAAATCTTCACAAACTCCAAAAGGGCGGTCATATCCTTGGACTAACGGATGTTTGCTTTGAGAAAAATAAAATTTGTAGTGCATGCCAAGCCGGAAAACAAGTTGGAGCACCACATCCATCCAAGAACATAGTGACAACTACAAGACCATTGGAGATGCTACACATGGATCTTTTCGGTCCCATCGCCTACATAAGCATTGGCGGTAACAAATATGGACTTGTTATTGTTGATGATTATTCTCGCTTCACGTGGGTATTCTTTTTGTGTGATAAAGGTGAAGTGAAAGATGTACTCAAGACATTCTTGAAAAGAGCACAAAATGAATTTGAAGTGAAGATCAAGGCCATAAGAAGCGACAACGGTACCGAGTTCAAGAACACTCAAGTTGAAGAGTACCTTGACGAGGAGGGCATCAAGCATGAGTTTTCGGCACCCTACACACCGCAACAAAATGGGGTGGCCGAAAGAAAGAACCGCACTCTCATAGAGATGGCAAGAACCATGCTTGATGAATACAAGACCTCCGATCGTTTTTGGGCCGAAGCAATCAACACCGCATGCCATGCCTCAAATCGGTTGTATCTCCATCGACTCTTGAGGAAAACGCCATACGAGCTACTAACCGGTAAAAAGCCCAACATCTCGTACTTTCGAGTTTTTGGGAGCAAATGTTTCATGCTCAACAAGAAACCCAAGACTTCAAAGTTCTCCCCTAAAGTTGATGAAGGTTTCTTGCTTGGGTATGGCTCAAATTGTCACGCCTATCGTGTCTTTAACAAAACCACCGGTTGCGTTGAAGTTTCACGGGACGTGACGTTTGACGAATCTAACGGCTCTCAAGGGGAGCAAGTTGTTATTAACAATGCAGATGTTGAGGCACCTAGGGAAGCAATCAAAAGGATGGCACTTGGTGATGTGAGACCGCAAGAACCGCAAAATGATCAAGATCAACCTCCTCCCTCAAGTCAAGACCAACCATGCACAAATCATGATCAAGCTGATCAAGATCAAGAGGTTGGCAATGAAGATCATGCTCAAAGACAAGATGATGAACCCATATCGCATGATCAAGAGGTTGAACAAGACGGCGGTCAAACAAGCTCACATCCACCACACCCAAGAGTGCACCAAAGCGTGCAACGTGATCACCCCGTGCAACAAATTCTTGGTGACATAGAAAAAGGGGTAATCACTCGTTCTCGTGTTTGCAATTTTTGTGAACATTACTCTTTTGTCTCTTCTTTGGAGCCATTTAGAGTAGAGGAAGCACTCGAGGACTCGGATTGGGTGATGGCCATGCAAGAGGAATTGAACAACTTCACAAGAAATGAAGTTTGGACATTAGAAGAAAGACCAAGAAGCAAGAATGTTGTGGGCACCAAGTGGGTGTTCCGCAACAAGCAAAATGAAGACGGCGTTGTAACAAGGAACAAAGCAAGATTGGTGGCAAAAGGATATTCACAAGTAGAAGGATTGGATTTTGACGAAACCTATGCCCCCGTGGCTAGGCTTGAGTCAATAAGAATATTACTTGCCTTTGCCACTCACCACAACTTCAAGTTGTATCAAATGGACGTGAAGAGTGCTTTCCTCAACGGACCAATCAAGGAAGAAGTGTACGTGGAGCAACCACCGGGCTTTGAAGACCCCAAGTATCCTAACCACGTGTACAAACTCCATAAGGCGCTCTATGGGCTTAAACAAGCACCAAGAGCATGGTATGAATGCCTTAGGGATTTCCTTTTGAAAAAGGGTTTTGAAATGGGCAAGGCCGATGCAACCCTCTTCACTAAGCGTTTTGATCATGATATATTTGTGTGCCAAATTTATGTCGATGACATAATATTTGGTTCTACTAATCAAACGTTTTGTGATGATTTTAGTAAGATAATGACAAGGAGGTTCGAGATGTCTATGATGGGAGAGTTGACATTCTTTCTAGGATTTCAAGTCAAGCAACTCAAGGAGGGCACCTTCCTATGTCAAGCCAAGTACACTCAAGACATATTGAAGAAGTTTGACATGGACAAGGCAAAGCCCGCCAAGACGCCCATGGCTACAAACGGCCATCTCGACCTCACCAAGAAAGACAAGCCGGTTGATCAAAAGGTTTATCGCTCTATGATCGGCTCTTTGCTTTATCTTTGTGCATCTAGGCCCGATATCATGCTTAGTGTGTGTATGTGTGCACGTTTTCAAGCCGCTCCTATGGAGTGCCACATGGTGGCCGTTAAAAGAATCTTGAGATATTTAGTGCACACACCCAACCTAGGGCTTTGGTACCCCAAGGGTTCAAAGTTCAACCTAATAGGCTATTCCGATGCGGATTATGCCGGGGACAAAGTGGATAGGAAGAGTACCTCCGGGACTTGCCAATTCTTGGGTAGGTCTCTAGTGTCATGGTCATCCAAGAAACCAAATTCCGTTGCCCTTTCCACAGCCGAAGCGGAGTATGTGGCAGCCGGTAGTTGTTGTGCACAACTATTATGGATGCGACAAACTCTAAGGGACTATGGTTACAAGTTGAACCGTATTCCACTCCTATGTGACAACGAGAGTGCCATAAAGCTAGCTTACAACCCCGTTGAGCATTCGCGCACAAAGCACATAGACATTAGACATCACTTCTTGAGAGATCATTCTATCAAAGGGGATATTGAAGTGAGTCATGTGAGAACCGATGAACAATTAGCCGATATTTTCACCAAGCCACTAGACGAAAGCCGTTTTTGTTATTTAAGGAGTGAGCTAAATATTCTTGATTCTAGTAATGTGGCTTGAAGGCTTGCATATCTGCTGTGACTTAGAGTAATTGTCTTTGAAAAATAAAATTCTTGAAAAATCTTGTATGTTTTGTTTTTCGAAATTATTTGGTTCTTGATCTTTGGATCATGCGGATCTGGATGTAATCATTGTTGGAGTGATTGTTTGTAGCTGGCTACATCCAATGAAGTTTTTAGCACATGTCCTTAAGTTTAATTGAGATCAAGAGAGAAAAAGAGTGAAGGATCTTTCTGCTCATGGGGCAAGTCGGTTAAAAACCGCAGAGTCGGATTTATCCGACCCGGTCGGATTTATCCGACTATCTCCGAAGAGTCGGACATTGTCCGACGGAGTCGGACATATCCGACTCCACGGGATTTTTACCCTGTAAGCCCGAATCCAACTTACCCCTTCACCCTAACTCCCTCATTCAGACTCCATCTTTCTCTCTCCTCTCCAACCGGCGGCGCAAGTACTTCTCCGGCGATCTCCCTCCTCCACCGGCGATTCCAAGTGATTTGTGGGGGAAAGGCTCCTCCTATTCGGACTCTATCCGACTCCATTGTTGGTTCCAAGGTTCTTCCCCTAATCCCATCTTTTCACCTAGGGTTTAAAGTCAACTTCCATGGATTAGGTGTTCTAGTGTTTCCCCTGCCTAGATGTTGCATAGATGTTGTTCCTAGGATGCTATAGATGCTCTAAACGCAATATGGCTAGGAATGTGCGGTAGATCTATGCGGAATATCGATTTTAGTAAAAATCCTGTTGTAGTCGGACATGTCCGAGTGAGTCGGATATATCCGACTCCCTCCGACTAGTCGGATTTTGTCCGACCTAGTCGGACATATCCGACTCCAACAGAATTTTCACTAAAATTCGAAATTGTGCATTACTTCTATCCAAACTCAAATGTCTATGCTATTCATCTTATACCATTCCTTGTTTATCTCTTGTCGGCATGGGTCGTTCATCTACCAACCCCCATCCGGAAAAGAGGGCAAAAGTTGCCGGAAAGAAAAGGAGTAGAACCATCCATCTTCCTATTGTTGAACCAAGGGAAGAAGAGGAACCCACCGAGATCCGCAGGGAGATGAGGGATGTGGTGATCCATCCCGGAGTTGACCGTGTGATGATTGACTATATCAAAGGGGCTGAGGCGGTGGCAACTGAAGCAAGAGAGATGAACTGGTTTGACATGGAACGGGAGTCTCTAGACAACCGTTTCTGGTCTCACTTTCACACGGACTGGTACATGTGTGCCTACGGGAGCAAGGTGAAGCCCACGAGTGCCAATGCAGTACATAGATTGGGACTACATGGCTAGCGAGCACACAGCTTTGTTTGATGAGGTCATTGCTATGTGTGAGTTTCATGGACTCAAGGAGATCATGTGCTTCAAGTATGATTGGAACCAGGAGATAGTATGTCGGTTCTACTCCACTGTGTATTTTGACAAGAACTTGGGCAGATTTTGGTGGATGACTGTTGACGGTCGTTACGGACCAATTTCGACCAGTCAATTAGTCAAATAAATGAGAAGGACTAGGCATGTCTTGCATGCATTTTACTTAGAAATAACCTAGTTCCACGTGTACCTCTAGATTTTTAGTGTGCAGGTGGAAAATGATGAATTCCGGGCCCCGAGGCGACAAATCAACACTTTTACAAAACTTCCACTTCGCCGCGGGAATCAACTCCAAGATAAAAGGCCAACGACCACGAAATCCAACACAAATAAGGCCTCACGCACCTGGATCAAAGACCAACATCCGAGTGGGGGAGCCAACCGCCAAAGCCCAGCCCAGGAGGGGCCGGTGGCGGTTCGGCCGAACCAACAAGGCGGTTCGGCCGAACCGTCATGGTGGCCCCCCGGCCCACTTTTCTCCGGCGGTTTGCCCACCGCCTCCGGAGGTCGGTTCCACGCGCATTAAATGCCACCGACCTACGAAACCGCCTCCAGGAGCCGACCTTTCAAGCCTATATAAGGAGGGGTACCCCCCTCCTTAACACACACAACAACACAAGGATCATTCTCTCCTCACACTAGAAGTTTAGAGGCTTTCTAGGTAGTGCTAGGCTTAGTAGTGGGCTGCCTCATTGCTCCCAAAGTCTTGTGGAAAATTGGGTATAGCTCTTGTATCCTCTCTTTATGAGACTTGATCTTTTATATATGGAATACTTTCGTTCATATCCTTGTCATGAGCTTTATAGAGTAATCATGATCTTGTTTGATCGTTCATCGTTCGTTCATATAAGTTCGTCGTTCGTTCTTCGTTCTTCATTAATAGAAGATGAACTCATATCGAATGTTCTTCGTTCGTTCATACTTGATCACCGATTACTCCGATCTTACTTGATTAATTGCCGTTCGTCGCTCATTCTTGAGCGACGAACGCATCTGCATGACTTAGTGCTAGCTTTGATCCTTTCGTCTAGCGTATGCTAGTTAGGCTAGTGTTCTTATGAATAGGCTTCGGGTTCATCGTCCCGTAAGGGTGCTCTAGATTTACCACCATGTCGGTGCCTCGAGGGATCTAGAGTTGTGGTTAGTGACGCCGGCACGGTGCTTGGGGTTATCTACCCACCGTTGAATGTGCTTCGTGTCCCACGGTTTGTAGAGGTAGGTGACAAGAAGTGACAGCCTTGTCATCCAAAGTAATCCTCCACGTTCGGGCATGGCATAGGAGTCTAAAAAGCCGGAGTCGCGAGGCGGACCTCGCGTAAGACGGATCTCCCGATGATGCCTAGGCATTAGACGCTTGCTTGCGCTTGCATGATCCGGGATGTTAGGTAGAAGCTGCGCACTCATATGAATGTTGTATCATTAGGAGTAGTGGTCTCGCTAGTCTAGTTTAGCTTTATCTAGGATCGCCTCTATCCCTTTTATAAGAGAATGCATCGCCTTGGTGTGTGTCACACTATCCTCAACTTATTGCTCCTAACCCCTGCATTGGAATGTGAATACTTCATCATTCTTTTGTAACACCATGAACATAAGTACTCTTATCAACCATGTCTTCCTTGGGGAAAATATAAATACGATACCCTTGAATACTCTCGGGTGAAATGCTACAACGGGTTATCCGTCCGCTGCGGATATTCATGACCCACCTTATAATACATATCTAGTACTTGTACTGGATGTGAATTATTTGGTTAAATAGTGCAAGTGACTTAAACCCTTGGCTCTCCCGCGGTCACGTGTTTCTTTCCGCGTGACCTTAAGAGATGCCAACAAGCATTTCCGGCGCCGTTGTCGGGGAAGACATTGGTTAATAAGAATACAATGAATGTTCATGATTACACTTGATGATGATTTAATCATTGCCCTTGCAGAGCTAACCTTGATCTGTTTTCTCTCAAAGGTGAAAACAGGATAGTGCATGCGTGGATTCGACTTGCCGGAAAACTTCGTTGATAATCCCGAGGCTCTTGCGAGAAAGACTCGACCTCGCGTCGTTGTCTCTCCTCAAGAACCCACGACAAGCGAGCCCGCATCTTCCGCACCATCAACCTCAACACTCATGGCTGAAAGGACCCTTCGTGACTACTCTGCGCCCTCCGTCGCCAATGTGCCCATTGGGCCCAACGTCGACGCCGGTGCTGCAGGACTTGACATCAAGTCCAGCCTCATCACTATGGTGCAAGCCATTCCCTTTTGTGGAAAGGCCTCCGAGGACGCCAACTCTCATCTCCAACAGTTCCTGGAAATATGCAACACATCGACCACGGTCGGAGCCAACCAAGATGCTATCAAACTCCGCTCTGTTTCCCCTATCCCTCCTTGGGAAGGCGAAACGGTGGTTTTATGCCAATCGTGCAAGCATTGACACTTGGAACAAATGTTCCACGGCGTTCCTCGCCAAGTTTTTCCCGATGGGCAAAACCAATGCCCTTCGTGGAAGAATTGCAAGTTTCCAGACAAGCGACAAACGAATCCATGCCCGAGGCATGGGAAAGGCTTCAAGAATACATTCGGCCTGCCCTCACCATGGGATGGAGGAATGGCTCATTCTTCAACACTTCTACAACGGGTTGACACCAACAACCCGTGGACATATGGATGCCGCTGCTTGGAGGAGCCTTCTTCTCCAAAACTATTGCCCAAGCAAAAGAACTCATAGAGAAGATGGTCTCCAATCAAGGGTGGAGCGATGATCGACTCCAAACACGCGCAAGAGGCGTACACCCTGTCAAGGAGGTGGACATGCTTGTCCGCCAAGGTTGACCTCCTCATAAAACGCTTGGACGAACACAACGCAAATGGTGGTGTTCATGCATTGGACTCACACATGACGTGTGAGGAGTGCGGGAACACCGGCCATATGGGGAAGGATTGCCCCCATACCCATGAAGAGGTGTTCTACATGAACAACAACAACGGGTATCGTCCAAACGGAGGACAAGGGTACAACCAAAACCGACCATCATATCAAGGAGGTAACAATTTTTCTGGCTTTAACAATAATCAACCTTCCTTGAAAGATTTGGTTTATGGCCAAGCTAAAATTAACGAATCTATCAACAAAAAGCTTGCTGCCAATGATAAAATCTTAGAAAACATAACTGCACAAATAGAAGGTTTCTCCTCTGCTTTCAAAAATCAGCTGAGCTTTAATAAAATGATTGAAACCCAAGTTGCTCGACTAGCTGCTCTTATTCCTGGTTCTAATTCGGGAAGATCCGGGGCAACCCGAGTCTTCTTTGGAAAATGTTAATGCGGTTACCACGAGGGAGGAAAATCCACTCGGGATCCGCCATATCCTAACCATGCAGCAAAGAAGAACAAGAACGACCTGGAGGAGGAAAGCCCTTCTATTACCAAAGAAAAAGAAGAAGAACCGAAGCCAAGTGAAGGGAAGAATGGAATTGAATTTCAAGACACAAGCTTTTTGCCATTCCCTCACGAAACGAGGAAGCCAAAGGAGGATGAACAATTTGCTCGATTCGTCGAGACCATCCGAAGGATTCATGTCAACGTGCCATTGTTGGACATGGTGCAGGTGCCCACATATGCACGCTACCTTAAAGACATCCTCAACAACAAGAGGCCACTACCCAACGAGGAAATGGTCAAGCTCACGGAGGAGTGTAGCGCAGCTATACTCAATCGGCTTCGAGAAAGAAGAAGGACCCTGGCTGCCCCACAATATCATGTTCCATTGGGGCACACCACTTCGACCGGGCCTTATGTGATCTTGGGGCAAGCGTCGGCGTGATGCCCAAAGAAGTCTTTGATCGTTTGAGCTACACAACCTTGACTCCTACACCAATGAGGTTGCAATTGGCGGACTCTTCGGTCCGCTACCCCGCGGGAATAGCCGAAGACGTGCCGGTAAAAATTCGAGGCAACTTCATACCGGTGGACTTTGTGGTGCTTGAGATGGATATCGACAAGAACACGCCCCTCATTTTGGGACGTCCCTTCCTCGAGCACCGCAAACGCCCAAATTGATGTTGGGAATGGAGAAATCCGATTCCACATCAATGGGAAGGAGGAAAAGTTTGAGTTCCAACCAAGAAAAGAACAATGCTCAATGATCAAGATCAAGTATGGGCCAAATCCCTCAAACATCCGTGAAGTTGAAGTGACGCCAAGAAAGACGGATAGTCTCGTCGCCTTTTGGAAGCAACTTGACAAAATTGAGAATCCGTCATGGTACCAACCCAAGAAGCACTGCAACAGCAAGGCCGGGATTATGGGCCAAGAAGCCGAGTCCTTCAAGACACAAAGCCACCTACATCAACAAAGACCAAACAAGTGTGGCAAGTGAAGAAGGTGCAGCCATCTTCATCCTCTTCTCCGGGGAAAGGGCACTGCACCACAAGGATGAAAAGAAATGGAGAAGTCCTCGCTCGCCGGACTTAAAATGGCAAAGCCACTGGTCGACAGGATAAATCGGTATTATCTTTCGATTTCTTTTGATTTTTGTTTTCCACCACATGCATCTCCCTGCATATTCTATTTTATCACAAGATAATTTTCATTTCATTTATTTGGATTTTCCACTGAGCATATTTGATTTTTTTCTCACTCGCCATGCATAGAAAATTTGAAAACCAAAATCCTTTTACGTCCAAATTTTCCTACTTTGTTTGAAACTTTTGGACAACCCTTGTATCCTTATACAAAATCCAAAAACAATTTTTGCATGTTGGAATTTTCTCCAACACTTTTTCTCGAGATTTGATTTTTCGAATAAAGCTGAATTTGAGGCAACTTTCTTTGGATTTCTTGAGCAAAAATTTCGAGGAATATCCGGACGTAGCAACCATGGTCAATGATCATTTGGCCGTTGGGAGCTATGGGCCAAAAGGGGGAGCAAAAGGGACCCACAGCAGGTCGGCCGAACCCACCTCCTTGGTTCGGCCGAACTGCCATGACCGTTGCTCGGTCTGTCCTTTTTCCCAACGGTCATATGCCCCTCCTAACGCTCAAAACGGCTACTTCGTGAGCTATAAGTAGAGGTGGCCTGGCCGGAGCTCTCTCCCCTCTCACACTATCATTTCCACTCCTCACTCACTTCATTCTCATTACTCTCAAGTTTTCCATTGTCCTCACTTGCTCATTGCCTAAAAGTTCTGCATAAATCTTTTGCTCTTGGTGTGCTTGTCTAGTTTTTGGTTTGATTTGTTTTTGTTTGGTTTTCTCGAGTTGCGATTTCTTGCTCACATGAACAACCGACGGTGTCGCTAATTTGATTTTTTCCCTCACATGACCCGTTCGGAATTTTTGTTCTTGCATTCTTGCTCTCTTTGTGTGCAGCCATGACCGGTGCCAAGAAGGCTGTTCGGGTCAATCAAGAGGTCCTTGAGCTCACGCTCATGTTCAAGCTCTTTACGTCGAAGCACCCGCGCACGCCCGTAGTCGAGTCACCGCCAAGTTCACCACCACAAGTCGAGGAAGAAGGGCAAGAGGGCAACATCGAGCATCGTCTCCTCACCGACACCGACCTCGACTTAGCGGGCGAGCACGAGACGCGCACCTACACGCTTCTCCAACACCGTCTCTTTGCTCCTACGCGAGCATTTGACACGGAGCTGCTGCACAAAATAGGTATGGATGCTGAATTTGCTCAAGTATTTAAAGCCTTAGGGTGGACAGATTTTGCTAGTGTAAATGAGCCGGGTTCCCGCTTGCTTACACTTCGGTTTTTATGCACCCTACAAACGGTAGATGAAGGAATTTCTTTTCGGTTTTTCCGTGAATCCTACCGTTTGACTTGGAAAGAACTTAGCACTCTTCTTGGCTTTAATACTCGCTGCAATACCGACTTGGATGGTGCCCTTCCTCGGTTTTCAAAGCATGCTTTTTGAGAAAGGATTACGGGTCTTCCTAGTTGCGTGCGACCTAGAACTAATCACATCCATCATCCTACCTTGCGTTTTATGCACATGTGGATTGCTATCACTCTTTTTCCAAGGAGTGATATTCGAATTGTGCGCGAGGATGAGCTAAAAATTCTTTTTGCTGCGGTCGATAAGATTAAGATTGCTCCCGTGAAAGCCATGATTTGCCAATGGATAGAAAATCTTGGGACGATAGGACCAATTGAATGTACCTCTCTAGTGACACGAATTGCCATGCGGGTGGGAGCTTTACATGATGCTAATGTTGAATACCTTGCTACACCTCGCTCTCTTATAAATAAAGATTATCTTATTCAAGGTCACTCTCTTAAGAATGGTCCGAACGATTCCCTCATATATTATTTTGTGGGATATGCAAACGAGTTTCGGTTACCTAACCCGGACCTTCGTTTGTATACTCTCAAAAATCTAACCATTGAGCTCCAAGAAGCGCAGCGGTCTCGCAGAGTGTATCTTCTCGCAGGGGCGCACGGATCGGAACAACCATCGACCTCAGAGATGCCCACACCGCACCCCACGACTCATGGCGAGCCGGAGTACAGCCACCCCGGGTTTTCTCCCGGTGGGTACCCAGCCCCGCCACCTCACATGGCCGGGGATCGGCGTGGCAAACTCCGGGATATGGCCCGGGGCTGTTTTCTCCACAACAACAATGGGAGGAACACTCCACCGACTCCGGATCAGCCCAAGGCTACAACTTTGTGCAGGAGATGAACAACCTCTCCTCACAAATGGGAAGACTCCAAACCACGGCGGAAGACACCGAGTATGCGCTCAACCAACACATCTTGCAAACTCATCAATGGCAAGAGCGCACCGACACCCAGCTCACCGCCCTCACCAACATGACGGAGCAACAACGAGCCGATCTTTTGGCTTACTTCCGTCACATGGGGTTCATTCCACCAAACCCATGAGCAAGAACAAGCTTGGGGGGCAGCACCCCCGCTAAGGTATCATGTATCGCAACTTGTATCCTTTATTGTCTCTTGTTTTTGCTTGTTCTTGCCTCTCATATGAAAAACAAAATAAAAATGATAAAACTAAAAAGAACAAAAAGAAGTAGCTTAGTTCCCTTTTATACGCTGCAAGTATGTTGCTAGTCTTTCTATGTTGAGATGATGAATAGTTGCTCTGTTTTATTTCTCTCATGTGCCTAGTCCATAATTTAGAACTCTCCTAGTTTTGAGTTTGGTGGCTAGCAAAACTTGCTTAGAACACTGAAACTTGTGGGCTGCACATGCTTGAGCTGCACCTAAGTTGTTGTGAGATGATGATATGGTAAAAAGAGCTGCTATGATCTTGTCCTAAGTTGAGCTTAAAATCTCCGGAATTCTGTTCCCAAAAATTGCAAAATCTATAAGTTCCCAAGTGATGATAAATTCCTACCAAAGCCATATGCAAATTTCCCTTGAAAACCTTACTCATTTGCTACTTGTTACTTCATTGAGCTTTATCAAAATTGTGTGACCCTAGTGAGATGCTTTTCATACTCTCATGATCAAGATCACGTACACACTCCACCTCATATGCTACACTTCTACACCGGAAGTTAGCAACATGTCATGCCATCCACCCAAAATAAAGACACTCCTCACATTTTATCACCTCTCTTAAAATATCAAAAGAAGGCATGGCTATGCAAAAGAAAAAGAAAATAAGGCTCACAAAAGATGAGCAAGAAAAAGATGCTTGCTCTCATTTCGAGCATGGAAAAAGAAAGAAGAAAAGATAGCCATGCCCAAAATCCAAAATAAAAAGAGGTGAAACAAAAAGAGGAGTAGTCAAATACACCACCACCATCATCTTCACACTTGCACATCTTGATCTACGATTGTATGACTTGCTATCTCCATGGATCCACTCTTTTGGTTTCGCAAAAATATGAATGCAAGTATGCCTCATTTCATACCCTACCTTGAGCTCCACAAAAGCCTATTAGATGTAGGATGAGGCAATACACATGCCTTGGTGAGGAATATAAACACCATTAGAGCGATTCGAGAGCATCACTTGTGGCACACCTTTGAAACCCTAGGAGTCGGACAATCGGACGCTAGACGTGCTTGTGTGTATGCACCTTTTGTGATGTGCATGATTGAGAAGATCTCCAAGAAGACTTTCAACAAGGATCGCACGCACAAACCCCTTCAGCCTAGGATGCCGGCCAATGCTCCTAAGACCCCATCCTTTGGTGCTCCTCCGGATGCTCCAGCTGCTCCTGCTCCTACTCGGACCCGTGCTACTCGTTCTACGGCTCCTAGCTCTAGCACGGCTCCTCGTCCGGATAGAGCCCGTGGTCGTGGTGCTAGCACAAAGAGCAAGAGTGCTCTATTCAAGATGCTCAAGGGAATCTTCAGCATGTGCCGGAGGATAGATGTCAAGGTGGACAGCCTCAAGCGGGATCATGAGGTGGTAAAGGCAAGACAAAAGATCATTCTTGATCATCTGCAGATCACCTCTCCTAGGGTTCCGTCTCCCGAGCCGAGCACCTCCACCACCTCCAGTTGAGTATCCTTGGGACTCATTCACCCCGGATGAGTCTCTCTACTTTGGCTACTTTCCACCACCACCTTTCTCTTCGAGTCCCGCTTTCACCACGGCTCCCACCGGTACCTCCACTCACACTCGGTTTCACTATGAGGAGGATGAGCTCGTGGCAGCAGCTTCCGAGGAAGAAGAAGAGGAAGAAGAGGAGGGGGCTGAGGATCCCAAAGGCAAGGGCCTCGCTGTGGAAGAAGAAGAAGAAGACGACGACGACGACGATGAGGATTGGGGCGATGATGAGTAGACCTCCTCTCCTCCTTTTTGGTGTTTTGATGCCAAAGGGGAGAAGTAAAAATTCCCGAGTTTCCGTTGTGAGTAGAGCAAGTGAGAGTTGCTCTTGTATCTTGTTTTACTTTATGGACATGTTGCTACTTTTGAGTTGTAATCGTGGTGAACTATGTGGTGTGTTTTTTATTTGTAATAACTCGTTCTAATTATTTATGTGATAAACTATGCTCTATGTTTGATGGATGGTGTAATGTTATTTGTTAATTTCTAGTTGCATTTGTGTGTTTCACATGACATATGCATTGTTGTTGTTCTTTCTTATTATATGCCTTGTGAATAAAATGCATGGTTTTAGGGGGAGCTCTCTTGTTTTCTCTCAAATATGTGCTTTTGGTTTTAAAATGACCAAATATTGAATTCAACTCATGCACACATTTAGGGGAGCTCTCTTCTACTTGCTCTCTTGTTCATGCTCTTTTTACACTTAATTGTGAATTTTAGTTGTATTGTCATCAATCACCAAAAAGGGGAGATTGAAAGTGCATCTAGGCCCCTAATTATGGTTTTGAGTGATTGACGTCAATACAATTGAAAAGGACTAATATTCTAAATGAGCTTGTGCGCGAGTGCATATCTAAAATTCAATTGAGAGCAAAGAAACACAAAAAGGAAGTGGCCATGATCACTCATACGTGCAAGATTTGAAAAATGGATCACTCATGCTCAAGATCAAGCTATGAAGCCTTTTATTTATGTCTTGAGTATAAGAAACACCGTACTATCAAGAGGGACACACAAGTGTGAGGTGTGAAAAATGAAAGTGCTCAAAACTCATTCCAAACACAAAATATCATTTGGAGTCGGACATATCCGACTCACTCGGATATTGGACTCGGACTCCGGAGAGCTAGCCAAAGAAAATTCCACATGGAGTCGGACATATCCGACTCGGTCGGACAGAGAGTCGGACTCCGGAACCGTGGCACACCTTTGAAACCCTAGGAGTCGGACAATCCGACTCGGTCGGATATATCCGACTCCACGGGAGTACTCGGACATATCCTAGTTTTGTCGGATTTAAGACTCGGACTCCGAGAGCGAAATCCAATCTTTCGAAACCCTAGCGATCGGATATATCCTACTCACTCGGATATATCCGAGTCGGATCCGAGCCAACGGCTCTTTTGAGTGCCCGGCTATAAAAGTGGACCTCGTCCACTTTTGGCCGGTTAGCGCTCCCCACACTCTCAAAAATACTCCCAAACTTACTCAAGCTCTCCTCTTCTTCAAGTTTGATTCCCCACTCCAATCCTTGGTGGATTTGTGAGAAGATTGAGGAGAAAATCGTTGAGCTTCATCTCCATCTCAAGAGCACTTGATTTCTTCCATCGCCGGTACTTGGTGTGTTTGTTACTCTTGGGGATTCATCCCCTAGACGGTTAGACGTTACCGGCGAGCTCCCAAGCTTGTGGTTGAGACTCGGGTCGTTTGTATTGCCCCTCCCTTCGTGGAGCTTTGATTTAGTGGATTTAAACCGGCCTTTGTGGCGGTTTGACGAGGTTTAGGGTTGAGAGCAACCCGGTCCTTGGTGGACTCCTCAACGGAGACGTAGGCTTCTTGGTGGAGCTGAACTTCGGTGAAAAATCGTGTGTCTTTGTGTCTCCCCTTTATTTCTTGCAAATTGATGTGCTATAGCTCTAGGGTGTTCTTGCTTAAATTCCTAGATTTACTTGCATAGGTGGCTTGCTTGTTTGTCTTCTTGTAGCCCTAGCTTTCTAGTGTTGCTAGCTGCTTTCTTGTTGCTTTATTTCCGCGGATTTGTCCATCTTGACTCACGTTCCCCTTTCCGCACGAGGGAGTCGGATTTGTCCTACTCTAGTCGGATATTAGTCCATAGTCGGACTTATCCTACTATAGTCGGACATTTGAGTCGGACAAATCTTTCTGCGTATTTAATTTGTTAAATTAAGTGATTTTCGGGATTATCGCCTATTCACCCCCCTCTAGGCGACTTTCAAGCAGACATTATTGTCAAGACTCAAGAGCTATTCTATAGTAATGAAACTGTATAGAAAAAGGAAAAGGTCCTATCTCAAACTTGCCAACCTAGAAAGGATTTGACAGACCTGGAAGTCCGAAACTATTATTGGGAACGAGAGATGCCACGTACACTATGAAGGAGTGCCTTCCTTGCAACATCCGAAATGGTTAGGCTGGCTCTGGCTGAAAAAACAAAAGAAATTGAAATCAAAGATGGGGACCTACTTTATAGACGCATATACGTGCACTCGATGTTGGCAAACTTCACGGCGTTAGGTGTTGAACTTCATTGGCTCTGGATGTGTGCACGGTGTGCCCTGCGGCTAGGGGTGAGGAGATCGCATCGGCGCCGGCCTCGAGTGGATGATTTGATCGTGCGCCGACATCGTGCAAACATGGAAGAGAAACCTACCACGGCATTGATCGCGGTTTCGTCGAGTTCGGCAGGGAAAGAAAATGCATATTAAGGAAAGGATAATTACGATTGAGGGAAAAATAATTCAGAAAATTGATTTGAATGTAGGGAAGAAAATATATTTGTGTTGAGATTTTGTAGAGTACGGTGGAAGAACAATGACAAGGAAAAGGAAAGTTTTGCGGTGGTGGTCGGAGGCGATAAACCACACAACTTTCCAAAGGCTGCAGTAGTAGAAGGAAAGTGCACACAATTTCCGGCGGGATTGGGTAGTATAGGAGGGTAGAAACTGCAGTGACAAAAACATAAAATTGAAGGACGATCCAAATGTAATCTGTGTAAACATAGTACCATAAACAATGACTGGGCCCATAAATCATAGGGAAACGAAGAAATGGCGACTATAGATGGATTGGATCCACGTTAGAGATTGATGGGTATCAAGAGGCGTGGGTAAGAAAAGAAAAGAAAAATCAGAAACTATGTTTATTCTTTAATAGGTAGAAACAAGAAGAAGAAGGTGGAGTTGAAGTTATGGTTTGCGATACAAACGGAGCAAAATACTTGTGGTTTCCTAGAAGTATTTTCCTTCTAAAGTCGATTATAAATATCAAGATTTTATAAACATATGGCTAAATATTTGTTGTTATTGAACTTAAATCTAGGAGTAATATAATGACTAGTGATCTAATTAGTGAGTAGTCGGCTAAGTAGCTACGAGGGTCTTTTTTTCGTGAGCTGTTTCTCACTGCGAGCTCCATGCTCTTGGTATGATGTTCAGTTGTAAAACGCTGCTATTCCGACGCTCTTCTTCTTAATACAATGATACACAGCTTTTCTGTGTATTCGAGAAAAAAATATAATGACTGCAAACAGTAGAAAAATAAATGGAGTGCACCATCCATTGCTTCCTTTATTAAACAACAAAATTGTAAAGGTCACTTCATGTACTGCACCATTACAATCAGTGTTGTTCAGGCTCGCACCGAATGTAAGTAGTATACACCAATCCACCTTAATGTCACCATAGAACAGGGGAGTGTCTAGTTCCATGCACCTTATCTCCCATTTTGAATGGCTCCAATAATATTTCCCTAATTTCCATATTTTTCTTACCATCCGGTGCACCGAGCCCATCCCCGTGTTGGTAAAGGCAATGAGTAATACGTGCCATGTTAACACATGCATTTGCAAAGGGAAGAGGATGTTGATCATTATTGTTGAACGCATCATGGTTGACAAGTTTCCAAGTCTCCATGGTGAGGTTTCGCATGGCCATGCGAGCATCATGCTCCGTAGCTCTATTCTCAAACATGTAGAGGCTAACGAGAGGATGGTGCATCTCCTCGCTTCAATTCATCCTGCATTTCCATATAAAAAGTTTTTGAAATTACGAATAGCTAACAATTCGGAATTAACGCTTATATGGAAAATTAAACGGCACCCTTACAGAATGTGTTGCCAGGTCGTTGGAAAGGCGAACTATTTTGGAGACCATCTTTACCAATCTTGGATAGCTCTCGAGTTCTTTTATGGAGTTTGGGGCAAGGGCAATGTTTGCCTTAAGCATAGGGAAAACGTGAAGTAACAATAGTGGTGCAGAAACCGACACCCATCCATTATCCAAATACTCTTGGAGGGTTGGTTTGTAGCCATTGTGGTACCACTTTGCTTCCAGTAAAAATGCCTCGCAGAGATCATGCCACTAAAAAAGACAACAACAAATGTTTACGTCATGTTTTCTTACACTTTATCGAATTTCAAATGGGCAAAGAAGAAAAGGCATCGATTATATTTACCGCTTTCTTAAGAAGAACACGTGCATCACATGCATCTTGCTTGAACATGCGATTAGCTACCTCATTGGAAGTGTTGTAGATCATGAGGTAGATTGTTTTCATGTAATCAGGGAGCTCTTGGCTTGCAATTTCCTCCCATCTGTGAAGAAATATTTGTTCATCCATATATTTTTTTTGTACAATCTCTGGATTTTAATTGTCGACATCGGGAGAGCTTAGCGTAAAAAGAGATTCGAGGGACTATAAACAATTATAATTTACACTTAGTTCCTAATCTTTAAATTTAATTCCTTTGTAGACTAAGGGTAAGTTATAATTGATTATATAATTTGTTCATTTCTAGCAAATGTTAATGTTACGATCAAAGAAGTTAATATTGGACACGCGGAATGTGCGGCTAGTAGTCAGTACTAGTGACTAATCGAAACTATTAATAGCCAGCTCTACCCTGATCTCGGGGCAAGCGGAACGTGGTAGCGCGCCTTAATTTTACAGCGACGGTGGAATCACGTGCACACCTGGTTGAGTTAATTCAAACGTGGGCGATCGAATCGAATCTCAAAGATAAACGTTCAGTTGAAAATAGTCTCAAAGAAACAGTTTTTGATTCGCTGCAGGAGATGAGTCCAATTCAATCCGGATACTCCATGTAACCCAAGATGCAGTCCACATGCTAGGTGGTCGGTGCCACGCCACGCACTCACTGTTAATCGCAGTCCATGTCTGTTTTCCCTTCTTTTTCCCCCTCCTGCAGAAAGTGAAAGCAGCACTCTGTTTTCCCTCCGCGGTATTTTCATAGTTTTGCCATTTCTGGATCCATTTGCTAATGCCGAACCCGTGGGTAGGTGGGCGGAGGTACGAAAGCAGGCGATCGGCGTGTATCTTGTGGCGAGAATATTGTGGCGAGGAAGGCGGAACCAGAACCTCGGTGTTGCAGTTTTCAGTGCAATGCCGCACAAGAACGACAGCGATGGAGGGCACGGCGCCGATCGAGATGTCCCCTCCGGACACAGGCAGCTGGCGAGAGAGACAACACCGTTGCCAATCGGCGATCGAGGGCTGTTGACATAGTTATCTTCCTATTGAGAAATAGATGAGCGATATCTCTGCTTCAGAGAACTTAG